>JBBPDH010206431.1:0-14291 GCA_037974565.1 Clupeocharax schoutedeni
ATGTGTGTGTGTGTGTGTGTGTGTGTGTGTATATAAAAATAATATATATATCATATATATCATATATATATATATATGGATAACAGATAACTGATGAATACCGTAAACGTAAATGTAAACTTACTGCTGTAATCTGTGTTGTGTCCACTAGAGGGCACTAGAGTACAGAAACCCTAATTTCAATTCCCCCTCAGACCTGCATTTTTACCTGCTGCACATCTGTGTGATAGTATGTTCACAATTTCTCACAATTACCTAAGTACAGTGAGCCAGACCACACTAAATACATTCTTTATCCAATTCTGCATCAAGGCCATACTGGGATGAGTATCCAGTTTACGCAAATGTTCCAGAAATGTTTATTTGGCAAGTGTAGCATACAGAGGACAAACAAAGAAAAACCCTATCAAATGTGGCATAATTTTTGCACAGGTCATATTTTTTCTTTAATTCTTTCTGATTATGTTAAACATGTTAAAGCTACTTCAGCTGTTGGCCTAGTTGCTAGGGAGATGCTGCTGTGAGCAGAAGGTTGTGGGTTTGAATCTCAGGTCTACTAGTAGTGCCTTTGAGGTACCAGAATTACTACCTGCCGCATATCTGTGTGATAGTGTGTTCACAATTTCTCACAATTACCCACACACTGCTCACCAGGAAAGTGCCCATGCTGTGGAAAACATTTTGTCTGGTTCCTGTAACCTCACACATCATGATAGTCTTGAGAGACTGGTCCTGGACACCCTCTGTCCCCTGGTGAGGTCAGATCCAAAAGACAAAGAACTGGTGGTGGATTTGCGGAGATCACAATTTCTTGCCACTCCCTTGTCTATTAGAGAAGTGGATGTGGAGACTACAAATACCTTGTGTGCACATTGACAGCAAGGTGGACTGGTCAAAGAACTCAAATACAAGAGGGATCAAAGTTCTTCCTACGTAGATTCGGATTTTTTAGAGTCAGCAACACTATGTTTTGGCTCTTCTATAGAGTGGTAGTAGCCTATTGGGTAAAACACTTGCTTATGAACTTGCAGGCTCAAATCCCCATTGTCTACCATTGTGTCCTTGAGCAAGACCTTCACTTGCTCCTGGTGGGACTGTCTTTGTAACTATTGACTGTAAGTCGCTCTGGATGAGCCAAACACCCCATTTAACCTTATAAGTCTGTAGTGGTAGTGCCATTTTCCATGCTTGGGTGGCAGCATGACACAAAGAGATTCAACAAGCTGATCACGAAAGTGGCTCAGTGGTGCGTGAGGAACTGAACAACATGTAAACTGTGGCTGAAAGGAAAACATTGTCTAGACTGCAGACCATCGTGGACAATGCTGTTCACCCTCTCCATAGTGTTGTGGCTGAACTGAGAAGTACCTTTAACCAGACTCACAGCCGCAGACATGAAGTGCTTCCCTGAACACCTACAACTCCTCTCTCTGTCACACATCCACACAATAACATGTGCAATAGCCTGTTGCTTTTTCATTGTGTCATTTTTTTTCATTTATATAATTGTCATATGTATATGACTATGTGCATTATTTTTGCTCTGATGTGCAGCAATGTACAATGTGCATTATTGTTCCAACTACATTGACTCTGCTGCTGGTTTGAGCTGATCAGAGACCTGAATTCTCCCAGACTGAAATGTTCCACCTCTGCCAGAATAACTGAAGACGTTTCTAAAGAAGGTGACAGTGTTTGATATCTCCTGACGTCATTTATGGAGAAAATTCACAGTGGAGTATATTTTATAACCTAGGGGATGAAAAATGACCCAGAATGGAACCACAATACTGCAAGAAGCTAAAAACTCATCATAAGTGTCACAAAGATCCTGATGAGCAGTCCTGATGAGTGAGCAGACTGTGCAGAACGGTGTTCACTTTAGGATGCATGACTGCACGCTTGCAACCGTAAAGCACACTTGCTACATTTTCTTCAGTAAAACCACAAACCTCAAGTGTGGACTTGGGGCAAGCTGTAAAGATAAACAGAAGATTATTATCTCCAAATCAGTCCACAGACTTATACACAAGATGCAACAAGACTGTTCAGCTTCTGCTAGACTCACACTGCAGGCCATCAGAACTCTGAATGCACATGTGTAGTTCCTGGCTAGCCAAGTACATTCCAGTGAACTACATCACTTTTTTACTTTTTACAGTAAATACTTCTCATATTACACACTGAACAGTCAATAGCACTTCACTGTACCCTCGGTTTACTGTTTACTGCCACTACAAGCATACTTATGTCCTGTTACTCAGTTTGATAAGCTATAATTTATACTTAATCCTTTGCAATAAAACAAATTGGGTGCAATGTTACATTACTAATCCTGGAACATTCCTTTTTGTCTACTTTACTGTTCTTCTACTCTATTGTCTACTTATTGTATTGCCTCAGCCTTGCATCCCATTCACACTACTGTTAGAATGCTATATTGCCTGTTAATTGTTTCACACACCCGTTCACATTACATTGTTGCACTTTATTCAATAACCATACTTTTTACATACTGTTCACACTTAATTGTTGTATTACATTACAGTGCATTGTTGAGATGTATATTTATTGTGCTGTCTGTATTGCCTCTGTTCTAACTTGCACTCTGTTGAATGTTGCTATTTGTCGCTCTGTGGTCTATGGAGAAACATCTCATTACACTTTGTCCATATTCACAGCCGCTGATACCAACAAATTAACCTTGAACCTCTTCAGTGCAGGTGCAAATAACTTCTTCTGGTCTGAAATTGGTTTCAGCGTGCTTGCAGCTGAAACCTGTTACAGACCTGTGCGGTAAAATTAACAATAGCTCAACATGAGACATGATGGACATGGGCTGAAGAGTTAAAGGGGAAGGGGCAGCAGGTTAGATGCATGTTGGAGATAAACACAGCAGCAAAGTAGATCTCCAAGAGGAGCTTTTTTGACCACGGTCATCTCTACAGCCATAAATCTGCAATCCAATCTAAAATCCAAGTTAAGACTCTTGCAGCTGCCTGGCCCTTAAAAGACAAGAGATTCGATTAGCAGACGTTACTACAGCATGTTTTCTGTAGGCCCTAAGAACATTAACGGTTAACACTGGCAGCCATGCAGGGACTAGATACATTCACTTAGTTACACATTTTCCATTCATTTATTTTTATGCTTACAAGGAAACTCCTCAGTTATATTTTAGTCCATCACATTTACTACTTCCTTTTTCATGTTTGATGTCATTCATGTGTTGGCGTCAGCCTCCGTGCTGCTTTCATCAGAGTTTCCACTGAAGTTGAATAGATTCAGTATTTGAGTAGTTTTTTATTCCTTTGCTACATATTTTCACAAAAAAACCTTTCAACTGCCCTCAATGAATCATATGCCTCTGCTTTCATCTTTGTAATACTCACATACAAATTAAAATCTTAATGGAGTTTACTTAATGAGTGAAGGACTCTTAAGTTGACTATTAACTTCCAGTGGTTGTACAATTGAATTTCTGTTAAGAAAAGAAACAACTGAACATGTACATTCTCTCTACATTCTGTGGTTTATTTAAAACATGATTTGTACATTTATTTGACTTACTTTGGCTCATTTTGAGTATTTGCTTATTTTACTCTCTATCTTTATTATGCCTCTTTATCTCTGTATGGCTGACCTCTGTGTGATAATGAGCCAAATAAACAAACTTGCCTAGTCTCCTGTTTGAGTCATTGTTTCATCTCTTCTGTTTACACTTTTCTACTGACCTCTGTGAATGTGTTTTCAAGCAGTGTGGAGAAACTTGTCAACCGGCATAAAAAGAAGAAGAAGAGGCCTGCTGCAGCATGTAGCACCACTGCTCTGTGTCTTGTCCTTGTATTTTAGTGTTTTAAACACCCCCCCCCCCCCAAGTTGTTAAGTTATCTCGGTTTGTTTAGCATTAGTAAGCTGTGCCCTGTCTAAACACATGGGTAGTGAGAGTTATTAACGTTTTTTTTTGTGTACGAGTCTTTGCACGCTGATAATGCTAACTGCTAATGCTAACGTTTTTTAAGCAATAATGTTTTCTGATTCTGATTATTTATTTAACTTTACATTTTCTTTAAGGGTAATGCATTAAACTGTGTTTAAAATGAAATTAAAGTCTTCTGGGCGCAGATTTGTGAGCATGTTTAGGATTTGCACTATAAAAATAGGCATTTCTTTTAACAAAACACAACAATATGGTTTTTCACTACACACGGGCGCGCTTGGAACATGACCCCTGTGAAAAGCGGGGTTTACTGTATACATTTCCCATAGGAGCTTTTGGTCTGTAGGCAATCATATTTCAGTTTCCCTAATGTATTCCTGGAAAAAACCCACCTAATCTGACATCTGGAGCTTTCTAAAGTGAACCAAAACACTGCACAGTCCAGAAGTGGCTGGGAGATGTTCACTATTAATGAACCTCCATATCCCCAGTGTTCACATTACTGATGTGACACACACAGCTATTTGTAATGTCTCAGCCTTGTGTAGGCCCTTTTCTCTAAATTGCAGGCTGAGTCTGAATACGGAATGAGGACAAAAATCTATACTCAGAGAGGCCAAGGATGAAGCCACTTGTGCATATTATAGCCTCTGATTACTACAGCAGAGATGTCTGACATTTGAAATCCTATTACATCGATTGCTTTTTATGATGTATTCTAAATATCTGGAGGCTCTTCCAGTTTATTGACACGTGAGTCTGAATAATCTTAACTCTTCCATTAAATGTCCACAAAATGGAAATAAAAACAACCCACAGTTGTGCTTCTTCTCCTGGACCAAATGAGTCATTATGGTCCATTATTACTGAAACCAATCATATAACTATCTAGCTTTCCATTTAAGTAATTTTTTCAGAGTTCCCAGTAGAATGGGATTTTAGGAATTCCTCACAAAGATCATGTTTAAAAGGTAAAAGCTGTCCTGATGTTTCACATATCCTCCATTGTTTAGTGTACAATAGCTACAGTCTCGTGGCAAGAGCATAATTCAATGCTTTCACAACATTCGTACACTCTGTAACCTTTTCACCTTTTTTTTGTTTATTTATTATAGGTCTTTGGTAGAACTTCAACATAAAGTGTCATGTTTCCTATTGTGTGACATTATGATCGTAGTTCCAGCTTAAAAAAAATACACCACTTGCACAGTTAAGGTTTCCAGCACTAAGGCAATGTTCTTTGGACATTTGTAGACATGTGAATGTAAAAGTATCAGCAAATCATGCAACAAGCCTAACTGACCTCCTGATTGTCCAAATCCTTTTTACTTTGGGCTGCTCTGAAGTAGCAAAACTGTCCATTTTATCTGGTCAGAGACGCACACAGCAGGTGAGTCTTCAAGCAGTGGAAATTTGTAAACCTTCATTAAGCTCAGCTCCTTTAACAGTGTGATCTGTGTTAACAGAAATATAATATGTTCTTATCTCAGTAGTTAATGGCAACTTTAAATTAAAGTAATGATGCTTCTATTGGTGCAGTGCATCATCAAGTCCCACATGCCCTGCATTAATATCAGTGTATGAAGGAATTTTAATGTAAAACATGGTTCATGTTGTTTTTGAGGTGTTTGTTAGGACTATAGATCAGGTATGGGGAACTGAGAGCCAGAGACCTGCACAATTTGGTGGAGGATGGAGCCGAGAAATCCCCAAATTGTGCTGGACTCTGGCTCTCAGTTCCCCATCCCTGATCCAGAGTTTATCCTAACAGAAGAACCGCTGCACTTTTTGCCACAATAAAGTCTGCTGCAAAAAGGCATGTTTTTGTTGCTTTTTTTTTTACATGAAAACATTTTTTATTGTTTGTCTTTTTTCTTGATGTTTTGGCACTAAAGAAGAACTTCATCAGCAATGTCAAGTAATGCTAACTGGATAGAAACAGAGAAGGAATGGTGTAAATTCCCAACTTAGTGTAAAATCAAAAGTATGTCCCCATTCCTTTTACTCCTCCTAGAATTCCTTGATTCACTCAGAAACGCTCCCAAATAACACCTCAACTTGTAACTGGACATAATCACCAGGGTCAGAAAAATAGCAAGTACTACTCGTATCTGAAGGGGCTGTAGACGGGACCTACTCCTGTAGGCACTGCTTCTTGTTTTTGTCTCATGGAACAGAAAACTCGCTTAGTAACCACACGAAACATGATATGCTTCTGTTTCAATTTCTTCGAAAAAACTTTCCTGTGTTAGTGATGTCCCACTTCAGCACTTGAAGTTTCAGTCAGAAGATGCCTTTTTGTTTCAAAGCACAGTTTGCTAAAGTACAACTCGAACTGTCCTTTAGTTTGAACCTATGTGTGAAGAAGTTATATTTTTAGGCACTGACTGTATAGGTGTCCACAACTGTCGGCTGTAGCCAGAATCAGCTGGTGTTGCTACAGGTTGGGGGGAATTTTTTCCGTGACGGGCGGAGGACCAGACAAACACGGACTTGGGTTGGGAGCTTTACAGAACATACAGCGCTGGGCGATCTGGAACAGCGTGACCCTGAAGCGCTGGATGCGAAACGCATACACCAGTGGATTGAGGGCAGAATTGACATGTGACATGAAGATCCCCACATATAGAGCACTCTTTGGAATCTCAAGGTTGGGGCAAAAGAAGGTAATACAGTTCATTATGTGGAGTGGCAGCCAACAGACGGCGAACAGAAAGAGCACGAGTGCTAATGACTTGGCTAGCTTCAGCTCTTTGTGGTAGTACTTGCTGGAGTCGCTGGAGGCCTCGGCGCGGCGGTTCAGCTGCCGTCGAATGACGCGGAATATTTCAATGTACAAGCAGAACATGATGGTGAGGGGGACCACCACCCAGCCGAAGAAGTTGAAGTACACCATGTAGTCCATGCGAATAACGGAGGTGAACTTGCACTCGATGGGCGATGCGCTGCTGTTGCTGTTTACGTTTTGGTGCCAGCCAAGCATGGGAACCAATCCGGTGACAGCAGAGAGCAGCCAGCACAGGCCCACTGCTAGCCACGCACGCCGCTGGGTCACGACAATGCTGTACCTGTCAACACAACACAGAAACAACAGCCCCATAATAAGACTGGTTATTTAAAACATATATTTAAAACATTGGTGTCCAAACTGACTCAAAGCAACATATTAGTACTGTTGCATTCAAAATATTCTTATGTCTTTCCTCCTAACTCTAACTGCCATGGAGACCCTTCCTCTAAACACACCACAGATCCCATTTTGGTATTTTATTCTTATCCCACACAAATCTTTGTTGCTGCTGTCCGAAAGGAGGAAAGTAGTTAAATACAGAAAATATCTCTCTCAACCCTCATGCTTAGAGAGGGCACAGCTTACTTATACAACACATACGGAGTTACTGTGAATATAACAACAATTAAAAACACTAAAATACAGAGACACTGAGTACCGGCAGTTGTAAGTGGCTACAGGCTTATTTATATGCTGCAACTTAATGTAAGTTAAAGTAATAATACTTTATAAGAGTAAAAGTACTTTGTGACATACAAAACTAAAGCACTTTGCTCTTCCTTCTTTCTCCTCTTTAGGCCGGGGAGCGTCAACCAGACACCACAAACAAACAGTGTTTTTAGAGATGTTCAGAAAATAAACAGGCAGAGAACAAAGAAAGAAGATTCTTGAGTCTTTCTGTAGTCCAGGACAAGTACTGACCGTGCCTGAAAATACAGTAATCTGTATTTGGGTTTTAGAGCTCAGCTGGGGATGTCAATCACAATGCACTCAAAGTAAACTCAAGAGATCACTACCAGACATTTGTAATTCTCTGGAGTAACACTCTGAGTAAACCTGAGATTTGTACAGACTTTGGTTCTGATCATTTAGCAACTTTTAGAGGGGTGGTAGCAACATAAAATGTTCTCGACAGAGGTTGTGTGTCTGGGGGCTGGCCAGGGAGGATTTGCTGCTTCACTGGAATGTGGCTTTAATGTGATAGGTGCCTTGCAATGATTTGTTGTTGCACGCACTGCTGCTTGGAACAACATCTGAGGAATCAACGATGAAAAACTGTAAAACATGACAAAGAGGCATTCGTGGAGTGAGATACATTTTAATTGTGTGTGTCCCATGGGTGGCCTAGAGGTTAAGGAGTTGAACCTGCAATCTGAAGGACATGGAATCATACCCCATCTGTTAGTGTCATCACTGTGGTACCCTTGAGTTCAGGTACTAATGTTACCTGTATATAATATTTAATCTAAATTGTTCACCCCTACATAACACAACACAAATTAGAGAGTAGGGGCTTGTTTCAATCACACCCGCATCCAAGTTTTCTTGGGCAATTCTGTAGAACCATTTTGGTTCCCTAAAGAACCATTTTAGTTAACCATTTAACTGTTAGCGTGGGAGTGTGAAGAACCATGACATAACACTTTTTAAGGAACTTCCATTAATCTTTATATTACTACAGAATTAATTTACAAAATTAGTCATTTAATGTGATTTAGGGAACCAAAGAGCTCTTATTTTTATGGCATAGCAACCAAATCATTGTGTTTGTTTGTGCGGCCATGCCTAATCAATGTAGTCTGGCCTTAAGTCTCTTCCAAAAACAAAAAATGCTTTGTTGATACAACAAACAAATGCAGTGGTTGGAATGTCTGCCAAAATGCAAACAACAGCAGGCATCATTCCTCCTGTCAGACAGAGGTCATTTAATTTTGTTAAAAGCCTTGCATATCTAGCCCATTGATTTGCATTGCACTGGTTAGGAACGAACTGCTCTTTAATAAACTAAGGTACATGGTAAAAATACCATTGACACACTAATATTGATGTGTTTTGGTCTGCAGTAGCGGGCCTGTGGAGATCATAAATGACCTGCTAGAATGCTCTCATAAACAGGCTGGGGCATACCGGTTCACAATTCTTTTTTATTGCCTCTAATCAACAAATCATCTGATGACTTACGGCCATGCCAGGCACACAGGCTTCTCGGAAGTCAGCAAAAGCCAACATGCATCTCACCGACTCACATGGATATTATAATTAGATTCAAAAGGCACACGGCCATTCTTTTGATGGGGTATTGTAGTAAGCAGATGGGCGACTGAAGATGGATAATCATGCAACTGCAGATGGGTAAAGATGACTGTGACAAGTGGAAGGTTTTTTGTAGCACCTTAGCCTTGAGACAGCTGAAGAAATGTAACCTGCCAGTATAATTAAGAATGAATGGAGAATGCATTCTGAACAGGTACAAATACAAAAATGGAGTAAATGGAGTAAATATGCTTCAATTCACACATTTTATGATCTGTTAGCACACCTGGGTGGTTTAATGAAATTCAGAAGGCACATTCAGAAGTCACCCTGCCATTCCTTCTAAGAGGTATTGTAGTTCGTGGACGACTGCAGATGGGTAACCATGCAGATGATCGAGGTATGGGGGAGATTTTCTTGCTGTACTTGCGGCAGAAGAAATTCCACCTTCTAAAAGTCCTAATGGTCACAGGGATCACTGAATTTACTGTTTCTTCATCAGGAACCATTTGGTGTGGATTCTCTACCTTACAAGACTCCAAACTCATGTAAACAAAAGAGCTGACAAAATTGTCTAGATTACAACAGCAGGGTCTTTAATATACTAGTCCCTTTTCCCTCAGAATTCCCCTCAGACTTTGCACAGTTGAATCTCTTTTAGTTTCTTTTGTCTCCTTTTATTTCTTCTCTTCTTTTTTCATTTTATTTTATATATTCTTATATTCTGGGAATAAATGTCTTACTCTCTTCTGAACCTGTAAACAATTTCATACTACTCTGGAACACACCGTACATGTATGTACCCTTATAGACACTTATAACACACAGTCTGGTGCTCACCTGGTGGGAATTTTGATGCGCAGGTAGCGGTCAATGGCGATGGCCAACAGGGACAGTATGGAGCTTTGTGTGATGATGAGGAGCAGACAGGTGATGAAGAGGCAGGTATAGAACGGCGTCTTCAGTCCCAGGCTTATGACCACGGCCAGCGGGATGACCAGGGCGCCCACAGTGATGTCGGCCAGCGCCAAAGACACAATGAAACAGAAGGTAGGATCCCTGAGTGCCCGGTTAATGCCCACCACCACAATTACAAGCACGTTCCCCATCACTGAAGCCAGGGCAATAGTGCTTTCGATGGAGATGTACACCATGTCCACATGCTCCCAACGCTCGACACTTGGAGACGATGTCACCTCCGTCATCATTGCTGCAGATTTTTGTTCTTTGGAAGCACTAGATATTTCCCAACCCTGGAACAGAAATCCTTGTCCTTCCTCTAACACTGCCTCTGTCCTTTCACACACATCCTGACACACATTTCTATTTTCATTCTTCTTCTTTTTCTTTTGTATCTTCGTCTCTTGTTCTCCTAGTTTCATTGAGTGAAAATAGTCCGACAGGCTTTTACAGCCCTGGCTGGCTGTCTGCACGCCATGTAAGAGTCAAGAGAAGTTTGCCAAGCTCCTTCTCTCTAGCATGTGGTGACTTTGGGAATCCTTCTACCTTTCTCTGCGTTTTCTACTTCTCTTTTACTCCTGTTGCAGTCATTTCTGCTGGTTTAAATGGGAGGAGTAAGTAGCTCACTGCAGTACTCCTCCTCCTCCCCTGAGTTCTTCTCTCATAAACCCTTTCCCTCCTCTCTCTCTCTCTCTCTCTCTCTCTCTCTCTCTCTCTCTCTCTCTCTTTCTCTCTTTTGTTGTCAGACATTCATAAAGCTCCAACCTGTTCTCATGCTGTGTCCTACTGGCAGCACTCTGTGTCCTGCATTATGATATGTAAAAAGCATCTCTGCTACGTACAGTCGATTAAAATCTATATGAAGATGATTGGTCTAGATTGTGCAATAGTGTTTTTCTGGGATGTTTTTATAAATAGGGATTAAATGATCCATGAAACATTTATTTAGTCTTAGGTGTATTTAGTGATATACCTTTTAAATAATGTTAGACAACAATACAATTTCTAAAGTGTTTTCAAACCAAATGGTATTGCACTTTTGTTCATATAGCAGTACTTTAAAAATAAGTGCACAATACACTACTTTTGAATTAAAACACGATTAAGCTCGATTAATCGCAGAAAATCGTGTGATTAATCACAATAAATCACATTTTTATCTGCAAAATTAATTCAAAAGTTGTGTATGGGGTTGTAAGTTGTTTTTTTTTTAACATGCCCAGCACTGCTTTTTTTATAAATAAAAGAGTGAAATTGCAGAGAGTACTTATTGTTGGCAGTTGGTAGCCTAGTGGTTAAGGCATTCGCCCTGCGATCAGAAAGTCCAGGTTCGATTCCCAAGACCACTAGGGACCGCTGAGGTACCCTGAGCAAGGTACCGTCCCCACACACTGCTCCCCGGGCGCCGCGTTCATGGCTGCCCCCTGCTTCACTTGGTGAATGGGTTAAATGCAGAGGGTGAATTTCATGCTGTTCACACTGTGTGCAGTGGTGTGTTCACGTATGACCGATTGATCACTTTCACTTAGATACAGTAAAATGCAGGAGGCAATACAGTGTGTATTTCTGTAGAATTAAAGTAGAGTGTTCTGTTTCATACAAAACAAACACTTCAGCTGGTGCTTCAACTGGACTTTCATATACTTCAGGGCTCACTCATTTTTCATGTTTCTCTGTCTTATCCCCAATCACCTTGTAACCATTGATTTTCACTTTATCTTAGAGCATCAATACATAAAAGACTTAATTTTTACATAAAAAGACTTAAAAGACTAAAAGAGTAATTGGAAATGTGCTTTGTTGTGCATGAGTTCAGGATTTATGCTGCTGACTAACAGTAATATTCAAAGCTTATGCTTACTTGCCTCTTATGTAGTGACTCTTTAGCACTTTGTCAGACGAAGATGGCTCTGTAGGCTAGCGCTGTTTAAAACAAAACACCAACATTAATACCAAATGACAAATTTCTAAAATGGCTAACATCTACAATTTGGAGTCCATGAAGATTCGAAAGTCTATTAAACAGAAAAAAAATAAGAATAGTGCGATAAAAAAAATATCAGCTCATGATCTAAAGCATACCACTTCATGTGTCAAACATGGTGGAGGTAGTGTCATAACTTATGACAAGCTTTGAATAGAAACATCCTGTGCCGGTCCTAAGCCCGGATGAGAAAGGAGGAAGGTTGACACCCTGTCAAGGAGTTGCAAGAAACCAATGGATATTTTCAGACTATAAATTTTTGGTAAGTGGAGAAGTTGAATACCAGCCAAAGAAGAAGCAGAGAAAAATGTTCCTCAAAACACAAAATTACTACACCTATGTCAAAAATTCGTTTTGTTCTGTTCAGACCGGACAACAGACAAAGGAAACACAAAGGAGATCATCACAAGAGAGTTGCAGCGATACGGAATATCAATCGCAGCACTATCTGAAGTGAGAATTAATGGATCAGGATAAATGACAATACAAGTGCCAGATGATGATGAAGAAATGATACTGTACTATTCAGGTGGAGAAAAACATTAAATAGGACATGAAATTAGTTGAAAATTTCTCTTGCTCAAAAAGCAAGAGAAATATTCAACCAATTCCAAGTTTTCAGATCGTAATTCAAAGCATAGAGGGTACAGTTAGAACACATATACTGTCAGTATACGCACCAACGGAACCAAGCAGTGACAATGAGAAAGACGACTTCTATGCACAGCTCCAAGTTGCAATAGATTCCATACCCAGAAAGGATTTGATCATTGCTGGTCGGGATCTCAATGCTCATGTTGGATCTAAGCATGTTGACTGGAAAGAATTTCAGACATGGTGAAATCAATTACAATGGTCTATGATTATTATTTTTTGCAACAATCAATAACCTAATTGTGGGAAATAGTTTATTTCAACATCCACTTAAGCATAAGTTAACATGGTGTAGTCCATCTGGAAAAGACATTGCCATTCTAGATTACAGCTGACTAGCGTATGGATCTTCGTGGCTACAAGATCAGGAAAAAAATAGGGAAAGCAGATAGAAAATTAAGTCTTATTAAACCAATCATACACACACTGGTGATTATCAGTGGACAGTAGATTGACTTAAAGTCTGAATTTCACCATAGAACAAACTGCACAGCAAACCAATCTCCACAGTCTAGAATTAAAATTGAAATCTACAAATGTGGGCAATGTTTTACACCCTTATCACTCTAACTTTCTCTCTCTCTGCCTCTCTCTCTCCCTCTCTCTCTCTCTCTCTCTCTCTCTCTCTCTCTCTTCCTATCTCTCTCTCTCTCTCTCTTTCTTTCTCGCCATCTCTCTCTCTCTGTCTCTCCCTCTCTCCAGATCCCTCACTCTTTGTCTCCAAAAAGCCAAAGTGCTGAAAAGGCTACAACTCTTGCCAAAAAGCGAGACCATTTAATTATTCTAAAGCTCTATTGCAGTCTTGTATTTGATGCACTCTTCAAAGAATACATTAGAGGAGCAATTTCACTGATAAGGTCTGCTCATAAAAATGTGGGCTGACTGTGAGAGTGTTTTTTTTTTCTCACCGTTATGAGTCACTGAAAGTGTCTATGGTAAAAGAGAAGCATTCGCAATAATTAGGTTTTCCCAGTTTAGGTCTGGCTGTGGTTTGCAAATTGTATGCAAGTTGATCAGAGATTTTTTCCTTTTTAGCCTTTGCATGTTTTCTTTTGGCTGGATTGGCTTCATGGAAGCGGAACCCTTCATCCTGCGTCATGGTAAATGAGGCTTTTAAGAGAAGAGCAGCTGGACAACCTCAGTAACCCAAATCTGTTCAAAGTAACACCATCACACTGGTTTTTGTGCTAATCACACTGCCGTTAATTTTTGGCTTGTCAGTATTAATAGAACAACCCCTGGCACTTTCAGCTATTCTACACAGCATTGTAACAAGACTCTTCTTGTTCCAAACATCACATCAGGCATTTGGTTGCACCCAAGAGATGCCAGCAGCAAACCAACAGCAATAATGAATCTGATTATAGGCATCCTGGGCTTGATGATGATGTGAGCTGCAGCTAATAGGAGTAAATGGAAAACCTCTCTAATCACCGGGTGCAATTAAGTAAGACATTACCATTATCCTAAATGTCCCTCCTCTACTGTAACAGAAAAGGCAGTGTTTTATGGCTTGGTGTTAGCATTAGTGCATTTCAGTAATTTCAACAGTGTGCAGTTATCACTTTTACAGAAAACATTTCCATTTAAGCTCTTAAGTACTAAGACCGAAGGCCCAGCTCTTAAACTTAAGTGTTAGGGTTCGGGTCAGTGGCACCTTAGCCACTGCTTTTGTTTTGGGTTTTTGGGTTCTGTTTCGTTGGGGTTCT
>JBBPDH010206446.1:0-14290 GCA_037974565.1 Clupeocharax schoutedeni
AGCGGTGGTGGGCACGCACTTGCTCTAGGAAGGAAGAGCCGGTTGTGGCGTGCAAAGCGTGAGGAGGCTCGCTTGTCACCAGGCTTCTAAACTCTGCTGTCCCGGCTAACAGAGTTAGCACTAGCGCTAGTTAGCACTCGCGCTTTAACAGTATTTACGCACTTCAAGCATTTTAATTTCAGAAATGTGATGATATGGGCCCAGTGCATACTGCTACATTGTGTAGCATTACAAGTGTAGTACTAATAATTTGTGCAGTTTTGTAGGCTTACACTACCTGTGAACAGTTTTTGCATATTACAGGTTTTTACCATAAACTGCAGTTATTTATTCTTCTTAAGCATTGCATAGTTCACTTAAAAACTATAGATGTCAAATAAAATAAGCTTCCTTTATAAGCTGAAAGAATCTGTAACAGTGTATGTCTGACAGTCTATTCACTAGTCTTTTCTAGTCTTTTAAATTTAAATGCACTCGTTAACTGTGTCATCCCTTTGGCTCCCAGTTAAAAGCTTGTCAAATGTCTAACACTTGTCTGCTGATCCACAATATAATTATATTAGGTGGCTTTTTGTACATCAGTAGTGATGGAGTAATGAATGAATGGCTAATGAATGTACTCAAATGGTGAACAGACTGTAAATGTATTTGTTAGCAATATAATGAGTGTATTTTAGTAAATATTATGTGAGTAACATGCGAACTCTCAGTGTTAACTGGTAGAGTATAAGGGTTTTACACAATCTTTTATAGGATGTGAATATGCAGTTCTCTGTGGAAGATTAAATTATGTTAATTGGCAGGCATACTGTGTTTGTTACACACAGACACACTCTAGAACACACAGTAAGATGTTTGGTCAATGAGCGCAGAGATGAACTCTTACACAGCTGTCTCTAATGGGATAATTAGCTTGAAGTGGTTCTCTGGGAGGTTTACTGGAATTAAGTCTTGAATTGTTTCATCCTTTTTAGACCCTCCTCACACCCTCAGAGCCACAAAAACACACAGTCTTGGTCCAGCCTTCTGCCGTCTCAAACTGGTTGCTATGGTAACAGTGCTGTTGTGAGTACACCATCTAGGGTGTGGCAGAACTTAGCAATAGCATCCAGCGGTCTAGATCTTGATGTCTAACATTCTTTAATGACTTGTAGAACAAATTTGCTTACGTTCAAATTTGTTAGTGTTGAGCTTAAGAGCTTCGACTTCGAGCTCTTCCTGTTTAAGTCGTATGTGATGTACCTACTGTCTGACATCAGGCATCACGTTCTGGCATCACCAACCGCCGCAAATGATTAAAAACAAAATAAGAAGTTGATATCTAAGCTGACTTGTCATACTAAGTCCCAAGTCCAGACATCCAGTTCTAATCAGATCTGAAACCTACAAATGCAGCTTAAATCTGGTTGGAAAAATTCTGACTTCCTTTTTGTCGCTCAGAAATGTGGAAAATCTGTCGGGGTGAAATCAGATATACGGAACGATCGGATTTGTGCTGTCTGTCTGGTGTTCAGTTCTGAAATGTGGTCACTCTATAGGCCAGCACTGCCACTACACCTCCCCACTGCTGATGGTACTGCTTTCTACTTTTAGCTTATAGCTGGTCACGGTGGCTCTGAGGCGTACACACACACACACACACACAGACGGTCACACATATATATGCGTACAGCAGCAAGTGGAGAAGCAGTATTTATAAAACAGTGGGAAAAGTGCTGAAGCCTCCCGCATCGACGTAGTCTGGAGGGCCATGCAGGCGCTGTGTGTGTGCGTGTGTGAGTGTTTTGACTATAGCCTTCTGAGCTCCAGTGGGGCCAGTGGGCCACTCTCACACACACCCAGCCAAGCGGAAAATCAGCTCTTTGAAACACAGATATGCACATTGTCCTTGGACGCTGTTATCAACCTGTTTACTGCTGGCCTTCTTCACTCACAAATACACACACACACACACACACACACACATAATGGCATTTACCAGGCTGATGACACTTTGAAGCCTAAGCAAATTCTGAAGGTAAGCTGATGCAGGAGACGGCTGATAATAAGTGTCACCTCAGTTCCCTCTGCGGACGGGTAAACACACCAACTGGGTGGTGTGTTTAGTCTGCATGTGATTGTATTGTTTTCCCAGAGCATTTATTACAACATTAAACAGCAGATGATGGCCTGGATATGTGGTTGAAAAAACCTTAATTGTTTTTAATTTAATTAGGATGGAACGTTCAGGCTGCATGGCCTGTATTGATGCTGTTAAATGCTGAATAGAATTTCTTATTGGTCAATATTTAAGATTCTGATACCACCAATTTCATGGGCAATAATACTCTGTTTATAGAGTTTTATACAGAGCTATTATATGTACATCTGGGACCCAATATTTATTTTCCTCTTCATGTATGTTCACTCACTCACTCCCAGTAGCAGCCCAGCAGAATTTGAAATGCCGGTACATGACTGCAGTATAAACCTCCATGAACTGCCACATCCCATTCCAACCTCACACTAAGTCTCCGCACTAGGTCTGTGACTGTTTTCCGACTCAAGGTATAGATTTATACTTAATGAAACAAGTGGCTGCCTGTTGAGATGCATTGGGACCATTATTAGGGAATACCAGTGTAAAAAATTAACTTTGGTAACGGACAGGCCGCATTGTTTTTTGACCAAAGTTTCTTCTAAATGACTGTATTCCTCCAAAGGAACTCATCTGGCCTGTGATTGGTGTCCAGCACAAATGAAATGGAATATAATGATTTGTTAGACCCTATTTACATACTGCAACTAAAAGCATGCTGTTTAACATGCTACTCAGCACACTCTAAATATAATTGCATGAAGCATTTTTATGTTCCCATGATCCTATTTTTAATCTTGATTTTATCTAGATTTTTTAAAACAATTCTATGGTTAAACATAAGCATAGTGTAGACTTCCAGTTCTGGTGTCCTCACATGTGTGAAAGGGAGAGAGGTTTCTGGTCAGCTCATGTGTGCCCTGTGTGGAGATTGTAATTGTAAAAGATCTGAGGGTGTGTGCGGTTGGTGATTGGTGTTGGCTCTCGGGCTGGGTCAGGAATGGAAACAGGGCTCTTTACACACAATAAGCCACTTCTGCTTTTACATAGACTGCCGTTTTACTGCTGCTTTTGCCCTCAGATCACACAAGCCCTTTTTGCTGTGCTGGCCCAATGGCGCTTTTGTCTTCTGTTTTTATTTATGTATGTCTCTTAGTCTCTCGTTTTGCTTTGTAAGCGGCATCGGAAGTCGAGCTTTCCATGACATGGGATCACTTACAAGTTGGGAGTTTTATGGGTGTGCAAATGCCCCCCTTTTTATGACTAAAAAACATTTTTATCTATGGGTCTATCCATTTTTACCCATCATCCCAAACAAAGGTTTGTTTCTTTAGTTTTGTACGGGTACAGAGGCTAATCAGAGAATTTTATTGATCCCAGAGGGATTTGCTACTGCTGTGCAGACACACAGAGACAACTATATAAGTACAAATAAAAAGTCAAATAAAATAAAATAACCCTACAAGTATTAGAAGCTTATACTCAATACTGTGTGAACTGTATGCTCAGTCATCATACACTTACCACATTTAATGACTTAAGCTAAATAAGAGATGCTTGTCTGTTTGACGCTGGATGTTGTATTGTTGCCTTTGAAAATGGACACACTACCTTTGTATCTTTATAAGATAAGCAAGTCTATTAGAGATTACTGAACAAGCTGCTAAACTGTTACTATGAGAATTTCTCCCCTTAAAGCAGTCCAAGGAAAACAGATGCAAACGGCTTATGAAGCCCCCCCTTTTCCATTTGATGCGTTTGCATGTTAATAAGTAATGGCGATCGTTGGGACTGGATGGCCCTGTCTTCACCTTATCAGCGAGCTCATCAGCTGTTGTGTGGGATCTAAGAGTGTGTGTGTGTGTGCATGCGCAATCCTTTTGTCATGCGTCAGGTGCTGTTGTCACAATCTGTCAGTCACAGCAGACAGCAGAAATGTCTGTCAGACACACACACACACACACACACCACACTACTGTTCAAAAAGTTAATTACTAGTCATATTAATTGTCTTGATTTTATTCAACAGTGTAAACCATGTAGACCTGTATCGTATAATAGACTGTACATCGGTATTTCACTTTATGATCCATAAGATTTAAATGATTTTAACAAAAATTTATAAACAATATACCAGAATGGCCTCTTGTGTTTTCTTATCTACAACTTATCATCTACAGTTTGTCATTCTGGACATGTCTAAAATATATTTATTTTTCTGGGAACCCAACAAATTCGCAAGCATTGTAGTTCATCATATCTGTATCTGTGGGGAAATTGAACAGTAGTGTGCATATGTCGCTCCTCCACATCTCCTAGAGCACTGGACTGAACTGACCCATAAACCCCCAAAGGGCGCCCATAACCCCCTGAGACAAGCCTCAATCTCCCACCTGTGCCTTGGCGCCTCTGGGCCCTGAAATCCTCTCCCCCTCACCCTCTCTGTACCCCAGGACAAGTGAGCTGTTATGAGACATATAGAGAGAGAGTGGATGGGTCAGACTTCCAGCCTGCCCCACAGGAGCAGGCAGCAGACACTGGTCTAATTAAGCTATAGCCCACTGCAGTCCCAGACAGACAACTGCACTCAACACACTGTGTGAGCGAATGTGTGTGCACACTAATAACTGTATGTATTAGAGGCCTGAGTTTTTATTCTTCGGCCCGCTTCTCTGTATATGTATATACACACTTCAGTGTAATACATTTGTGTGTCTGTCTACAGAGGTTAAACGTCCACATCCCAATCTTATCTCTGACCTCTAAATGTAGCCGCCGACTTCACCTGATAACAGCACCCAACTGGAAATCACTTACCTTGCTGGTGTCCTTTACACAAGGTCTGGTGTCTTTCCAGCTTAGTGCTTTAGACGTTACTCTTTCGGTACACGTTCGGCTACTTGCAAAAAACACACCCATGTTACATTTGTACTTGAATACTGTTTGCGTTATGGTATTTTCATATAAAATACACATTTTCATTTGTATATTTTATTGAATTGCTGCTGATCATTTGCACATATAAAGAACACAGTTGCATAACAGTATTGGGTTTGCTGTCCACTTGAGTGCTCATGCAATATTTGCACAGTTTCTGGAGGTAAAAAAATGACCCATGTCATATTTTTACTTCTTGCTTATAGTTTATTTTTAAACGTGTTTTGTATGTGTCTTTTTGTACCTAAATATACACAAAATATATTTAAATGCTGTTTACTACTGGGCAGCAGTGTTAAAACGCAATTAAAACAAATAACAGTTTTACAGTAAATAGTGGTTTTATGTATGAAATAGTGTTCAATTTCCAACCTCTTTCCTCATGGAAGCCCAGTATCACTTGGAGCTCTGTCGAATACCTGGGTTGGCTCTTTTTACTTCAGTAGATTAAATTAGGTGTGTTGCTTATGGAGTTTTATAAATCCTCACAGTAACCCGAGGCATCGAGCAGAAATCTGGGAACAAACCTGTATCCTTCTAACCAGCTCATGAAATTTCTTTTTAGAAACCAAAAAATCTTGATATTTTTCTGCTTTCTTGTTCTCGTGTTTTTGCTGGCAGAAATGAAACCCACTGCTGATACAGATAGTTTCAAACAATTTGCATAGGTGCCAAAGACTTTTGCACAGTACTGTATATATAGCTGAGATGACTTCGACTTAGATTTTATTGTGTGTTAAGAGCTCACACGTCATTAAAACTCATTTTGCCCTCACGCCATTTGAGAATGGCAGCAGCACTTTAAATTGTGACAAATTTTGTGACAAACAGCCATTTTGAGAAAAATCACATTTTGTTTAAAGTAAACACTTTTTTTTCCTTTGCTATTAACACTTTGCTCTCCCTCTATAAAATGACCAATTTGAAGATTTGTGGTTTTCTTGCCACAGCGACAGTATAAAAGTTACATTCAGTGTCGTGTTTTTACCTCCTGTTTACACAGAATCATCAAAAGAGAAGAAAGAGAAGGATTCAGGAAAAGAGAGCAAGAAAGACTCCAAAGAGGCGACCATTGAGACCAAGGAGTCAAAGAAGGACTCAACCAAGGACTCCAAAGAGTCTTCAAAGGAATCATCCAAAGAATCGAAGAAAGAGAGGAAAGAGTCTAACAAGGAGAAAGAGGGAGTGGGGGAGCCTGGGAAGGAGAAAACAAGGGTGTCCAAAAAGCCCTCAGTCAAGGTCAAAGAGAAAAAGAAAGAGTCCGAGGCAGGAGACAACTGACCAAATGCAATAACACACTGCTTTTCACATTTCCTGCCCTGATAGCTTATCTAGGCAGTATGTATGTATGTGTGTTTGTGTGCGTGTGTGTATTTGTACCCTAGTGTATAGTATGAGTTTATGTAGATGTTTTTTTTAGCGGTACACTCTTAAAAATAAAGGTGCCAGAAAGAGTTCTTTCAAGCAATGCCACAGAACAACTATTTTTTCTTCCCTAAAGAATGACGCCTGCAAGTGTGAGGAATATTTTTAGTGTTTAAAGAGCCTGCAATGTAAAAATACTGTTACAATGAAATTGTTTTCCTAGAATCACACATCCGAGTAGCGCTGCCCAATATGGACAGATTTTTGTGATTTATTGCTACATACCATGATTCAGTACAATAAAGTGCCCATAACACCATTTTTCTAGAGTTAAAAAGGCTTCAAGTATGTAAATATCCCAGTTCATTTAAAACACATACGGAAACTAGGCTGCAAAAATGGCCCGTTTTCGAATTAATTTTTGTGATATTTCTGTATGCCTCCTTTTTCAGCCTGCAGCGGTTTGGCCCTGAACATGCATGCTGAAGTTCTAAGGAGTGTTTCATTTCCATTCTGAACTCCAGTACAGGGCAACCAATCAGGAAAGAGACAGCATACATATGTCAGCCTTAAAGGCAAACACAGCCTGATGAATTCTATAGCTGGAAAATGGTCATGTTAGAATGAATTATGATGAACATCAGTTTTCAGGGAAAAATGAAAGCAAAGGAAAATGAAGGATCTGCCTCTGCCCTTAATGGTTATAGATTGATCATTCGACTTTTGTTGGATCACTGGACCTTGATTTATCAGAGCAACCAATAACTCACTTGAAGCCGTGGTTGATTGCCCTGTCAGAAGCGTTGTGATTGGTTGAAGGCTCATTTGCATTTTCCAGCCTTCTGCCATATCAGTATTGCAGAGACTGATATCGAGATAATGATTAGCGGGCAATATATTGTGCAGCCCTACATCCCAACCAGGATCCTTTATTTTTAAGAGTGTTGCGTTCCTGCAGTGTGACTGTGTTCCGTATCTGACTGCGTTAGCCCAGTACCAGAGAAATCATGCAATGGAGGCGTGTGTTACACTGTGAACCTTCCCCTCCATGAGGGAAACTGGAGCAAATAGGAACCTTTATTTTCGGATGAGGGTTTATTTTTATTTTAGACACAGCAGTCTGGCGGTGAGCCGGGCAGTGCGTCCAGCCCCAATCCCACAGTGCTAACCAAGCCACCCACGCAGGGTCAACATTACGTCCACCATAGTGTCTGTCTGCCTGTCTCTCTCTCTCTCTCTCTCTCTCCCTTTCTCCCCCTCTGTCTCACCCCCTCGCAGGCACCACACCCCACCAAGCCACCTCCTCCCCATCTCCAAGAATAACTCTCTTCCAACCCACCAGCCAGCCAGGGTCCACTGAGGCCACTCTCTCTCCATCACAACCGCTCTGCTCTCTTTCTCTCTGTCTGTCTGTTGCCTGCTCTGCTATTCAAGTTTTCAGTCCTGTAGTATTTCTATCACATTAAAATAATTATATCCTGTTCAATACAACGTGTACAGCGTACATTATAAGCATTACACCAAACACTATTTTTAGATTTAGCTGTATTCATAATTCAAGAAATGTTTTATACTATAATTTGCAATACTTACTGTACCTGCCTCATCAACAGTTTGTAAAAATGAGGCACTATTCATTTTCATTGTTACACAGCTTTCAAATATCCAGCTCTGCTCATCATGTCATACATTTATTTGCAGCCAAAATGTTAGAAAGAGATTAGAAACGGTGGTACCTTTAACATTGGTAGTGTACATACACATACATACAATACCGTGCAAAGATCTAAGGCACCTGTGCAAATTTTTCCCAGTGTGTGACAACCAGGAAAGCAGTAAAAAAGTATCAAGATTTTTGTTTGTTTAACAGTAGTAAATAAGTAGTAAATATTTTGTGAGCTGGTGAGGAGAACACAGGTTCGGTTCCAGATTCCTCCTCGGTTCCCCCAGCCGTTCTTCGGACTTGTGAAGGACCGACTGGGTCAGACCATATTTCTGATGGAAACTACAGTATTGTATGCGGAACATAACTTACAAGTTACAAGGTAATAGTGATAAAATCACTATTTACTAAATAGTGCTATTTGTATTTATTCTTTTTAATGTGAAAAAACAACTTCCTATGTTAACTGAACAGATTTTAAATATTATTTTGCCTGAGATTTTTGCACTGTACTGTATATATGTGTGTGTGTGTGTGTGTGTGTGTGTGTGTGTGTGTGTGTGTGTGTGTGTGTGTGTGTGCGTACACACCCCACACCAACAGGCAAGAGAAAATGGATTGGACTTTAGAGATCATCCACATTTAGTCATCATATGTGGTACACCAAACTAAGCCGTGACAATCTCACGCCCAGGGCTGAGTTTACATGCTGTGTGTCTCCGCCTGTCCTTCCAAATGTAAAGTAGGTTCGGTTGTGCTACGAGTCTAAATCTGTTTCATGAATTGGGTTATACTGGACATCTGTGTAATTCCTTTGTTATTTGTGGTTTTGCAACACAGTCTTTTATACAAGATCTTAGTAAAAGGCACATGTTTCATTTAAGCAACTCATTACTTCCACATCTATTTCAGCCTGTTCAGCTGAACCCCTGGGTTTAGATCCTGTTTGTCATGTTATTTCTTAATAGCTGCGATTCATAGTCTCTATATGTGCAGAACAGAGTTTAGAGAAGACCAATGTAGAGAGAGTAATAAATGAGTTCATGATCTTGACCTAGTGCAGACTGCAAAATGTTGTGGTTAAAATTGTTTTCTACTACTTTGTGGAAGAAGTTTGGGCAAACTAGTGCAGTATAGACACCTTATGTCCAGAAGTTTGTAAACACCTGCTTTCTTCTGAATTCAAGGACATCCGAATGGAGTCTGTTCCCCGTTTGCCGCAGTAACAGCCTCTACTTGTCTAGAAGAAGCTTTACACTAGTGATCCTGTGAGGGTTTGATAGCATTCGGCCTCAAAAACATTAGTGAGGTCATTAGTGAAGCTGTGTCTGCACAGTTGAATGCCTGTGTCAGCAATGGGTGAGTCTTAAATTAGCAGAAATCACTCCTTAGAATGTGTGTCTCAATACTTTTGGACATATAATGTAGATAGTGCCAGAGCCGTTTTAGAACGTCACTGAGAATATGTTTTGTATTATTTTTATAGCAGCATTTGATGGCCAAGCAGCAGAAAAGGCGGCATCATTTTTTTGTGGTTGTGTAATAATAAACTGCCGTATTTGTTCACACCAAAATATTGCAGTGCAATGAAATCAGGTTTTATTAGAAAGGTCTTCGTAGTTCTCCGTAGTACATCTGTAGTTCAAAGTAAGTGAACCACCTCAGCAAGTCTGTTGGATTATTTTATATGAGAAACCAATAGCTGTAGTGTTAACATGATTGTTTTATATTGCTGCCGTATAAATAAAGGAATTCAATCCTGAGATTGTCCTCTTATGTTTTAAACTCCACACAGTAGATCATATTACAAATAAAGAAGAGCCAACCACAAAGGATCCGTGGGTTCTGAATGGTTTCTCAGCAGTTCTAATCAAATCCACCAGATTCCCCACCATTCAGATGCTTCTAAAGAATTCTATAAACTCAGGTGTGGGGTTTGTCCAAGTAACCTATTCACAACGAGGGTGGAAGATTAAAATAGAAATTAGAGTGATGAGTTCACTGCAACCTGCTAAGAAAAAAATATATATGTTTGGATAGATGTATTTATAGGTTTTTGCCATATTGACTTTTATAGATCATGGTTTGCTTCCATCGTCTTGCCCTATAGTGGACTGTATATGGAAGTATGAAATGATGAAGCTTGTGCAAACGATCATTACTGCGGGCACAGATGCTGCTACTTTCAGCCTACTAGGTGTCAAAGGACACACTATAAGTACAAGTGGCACTGCCCTACTCCTGCGGTGTCCAGTCTCACCGTGTGAACCCCCATCCCCCCCGTCCAGTCCAGACTGCCCAGCTGACTGCGTGGAGACCGAGAGTCTGCTGCCGGTTTTACCCTCGCCAGCTGACCTAACATCCCTACAACGGGTTTCAGAGACACACCGTGAGGCCTGTACAGGACTTATTGTAAGTGATCAGACTCTTTATTCATTCTTTCTCTTACACTTTCCCTTGGTGCTGGTGTCAGCGTAAAGTCTAATAAAATACTGAAGAAAGATGGATAGATATATCGTCAAGTAGGTTTGTCATCTCAGCAGTATACACAGAAATGAAACTGCGTTCCTCCAGGACCCTGGTGCAAAACAAAAGACACAAACAGACCCACAAAGAATAAAGGAGCAACACTACATAAGAGAGAGTGCAAGTGAAACACAAGATGAACAAAACAAAAGGACAAGACGTTTAATGTAGACGATAAGCAGCTATAGTACAGTTTGAATGAATACAGTGTTGAGAGATTGTATTCTAGCAGTAGAATGTAGCAGCAAAAATGTAGAATATATGTAGATATCAATATATAATGCACAAATAATAGCAGCAGCAGGACAGAATGTGACGTATATAATGAATAATCAGGGTATTCTAGAGTGGAAGTTGGGGTGAATGAGTCGTCATAGATCATAGATAGATCATGTATTACTGACTTTTTAAAATAATGATCAATAACTATTGTAAAACTGTTAGTTTAATATGTTGTTCCGTTTCTTTGGACATGACATGCTGCTTTGGCAACACTGTTCCTGAAACTTTGAGATAGACAGATAGATGGATGTTTGGCTTTTCTGCTCAGGGTGCTCCTGACTGACGTGCTCTCTGGCGCCATCTAGCGCATCATATTGCCCCCACCCCCGCCCCCCTGCGGTTTCTCTCTCAGTGAGAAAATAATGCCGAGCAATAAAAGAAAGGAAAACGAACAGTTTCCTAACAGTTGGCTGCAGTTAAAAAGGTGGGGCCGAGTTCTGCCCGCTCCTCTGAAGTCGTGTTTTATTTGTTCTCCAGCTGCAGTGAGCAGAGAACCCGACATTCAGGCCCTCGGTCTGAAACCGAGTCTCTCCAAGTCCACTTTAACATTCTCTCTCATTCTGCCTGATATTTACCGACCATCTTCCCCGAGGGATCAGACAGAGACCCGGCTGACAGAACGACAAAAACATGTTTCCTTTAGCTTTAATTTCTCGTTTAAATAACTTTATTTTAAAGTTTTATCATTCATTATTGTAGAGGTTTGATTAAAAGAGCTGTAACTGAACACAAGCTAATTAAGTGACCACATTTGAGAACAGTCATGTTATTTATTGTCATCATAGTATTATTATAGTTGTTATAAGTAGTAGTAGTAGTAGGATTAACACTACTACTACTTGCGCAATAAATAATACGTTCATAAAATGTTTACTACTAATAATAATAGCGATTGTATTTCCTAATAACCTTGCAACCAGTCTAAATATTTCCAGCGTCCCCAAATCAACATTACTGGTATGTTGTGACGTAGTAAACGGTCTGTACGGATTAAAACGAGTTTCAGATGAAAACAGTAATGACGTTTTCAGATCAATATTAGATATTCTGCAGGGGTGAAATTGAGAGTGTGTGAGAAGGAAAATCAGGTAAAGGGGTTGAGGTCTACTATAAGCCTGTTGCTCGCGAGAACGATTTAAATATGCAGAGGTGTGTGAGTGCGCGCTCGTGTTGGTGTGTGTGTTGGTGTGTGTGTGTGTGTGTGTGTGTGTGTATGTGTCTTTCTGCCTGTGTCTGCGTGTGCTTGTTGGGGGTATATACTGATGTGTGTGTGTGTGTGTGTGTGTGTGTGTGTTGGGGGTGCATGGTGATGTGTGTAAGCGCGAGGAGAGCAGGAGGGAGGAGGATCCTGCCTCGCGCGAATGTTTAACTGGCAGGCGGAGAGTCTCGAGCCGCACTGGCAGACGGAACTCGCGCGCTACAGACGGAGGTCTCGAAGCTGGTCATAATCGGACAGCGCGTGGGTGTCCGGGAGGAAAATCCGGACCATGCAGAACCGGAGCACCGGGACCCGAGCCTGACTGGATTTACCTCTCTCACCTAACTCTGGGATACACACGTTCATTTTGTTTTTGATTATTTTTACTATATTTTATTACTTTTATCAGTGTGCACCGATGGCTGCGCGCTGGGCTCTGATCGTCTTGTTAACCCTGCACGCGTCAAAGAGGGTCGCACCTTTAATCACAGGTGAGGGGCGGTAGAGAGAAACCAGAGTGAGAAATACGTGAGAAATAGAGAAGAGAGTGTGAAAATGTGCGAGTGAGGAGATAGTAATAAAGGAGAGAGAGAACTGGGAGAATGGGACGGAAAGAGAAAAGGAGACAGAGAGAGATAGCGAGAAAGAGACAAGACAGAGAACGATAACTGTGAAATCAGAGAGAGAAAAGAAGAGCGTGAGAAGGAGATAGAGAACGGAGACAGAGGAACATAGTGTGTGAGAAAGAGTGAAGGAGAGAAAGAAATCGGAGACAGAGAGATACTGAGAGAAATAAAATAGATGGAGAGGAAACAGGGAGATGGAAAAAGAGAGAACTGGGAGAGCGAGAGTAAGAGACCAGAGATAAATCAGAAAATGAGAAAGAAAAAATCGCCTTGATGTCCTCGTGCAGCACCGCTTCCACGCGCTCCTAAACGGCCCTTAAACCCAAACTCCTACACCTCTAACATCGAAACCTCAGAACCCCGCACTGATAAAGGGGTAAAGTGGTGTTTTAAGTGTTTTACACTCTAAACGACGTGGTTCTCAATATTTTGATGAACTTAAATGATCAAATCCAACTACAAAACTCGCCATGTCTTGGATTTGGACATTGGATTGTGTTCTGATTTCTTTAAACCAACATAAACCCTGACAATGCTACTCAGCACAGCTCAGTTTTACTACTTCATCAGGAGGACAGACGTCGGTCTCTGTCTCTCTCTCTCTCTCTCTCTCTCTCTCTCTTTAACATCTCTCTCTCTCTGACTCTCCTCTTTTATACTTTTGTCTCTCATATTTCAGTCTCTATTGCTCTTCTTTCGCTCAGTTCTACATCTCTCTCCCCCCTTCCTCTCGAATCCTCACTCTCTCCATTTCTCTTTATTCAACCTGTCTCTTCACCCTCTCTCTCCGCTGTGCATAAGCATGCATAAAACCGAATGAACCACGAACGAATATATTAGGCCTATTATTATTATTATTATTATTATTATTATTATTATTAGTAGTAGTAGTAGTAGTAGTAGTAGTAGTAGTAGTAGTAGTAGTAGCAGCAGCGATAGAACTGAAATTATCCTGCCTGATAGTCTTACTCGGTTATTCCAGCCTGAACACAATATAGACGTTTTGTTTGGCTAAATCCAGTCAAAGGTTTCATTTAAATTAATGATAAACAAAATCATTTTTGTGTGTTCAGAGTCTGTCCTGAGGCTTATGTGTGCGATAAGAGCATGCTAGTTTCTGTCTGGACGGGGAGATGTTGGACTCTTCTGCTACGGTTGAATTTTACGACCGTTAAAATTCAAATTATAAGTCGCGAGATCGAGTCAAAAAGCAGAAACAGGAACGGACAACACATAAACAAAAACAACGACTTTCTACTGTATGTTATTCTTCCGAGGAATTAATTCTGGTTTACTGTGACGAATCCGCTTTACCTGGTGGCCAGTAGTAGGAGAACAGTGTGTGTGTTTCCTCAGGTACTGAGGCCAGCTGTGATAATGAAGGAGAGGTGCTGCACATCCCCAACATCACGGACGACCCCTGCATCTCCTGCGTGTGTCTGGTGAGAACAGACTGCACACTTTCCTCCCCCTTTTCAGCAAGCTGGTCCCTTAAAGACCAGAGGACCCGTTTTTCACAGCTGATAGTCATTTATGTGGATCTCTCTCTCTCTCTCTCTCTCTCTCTCTCTCTCTCTCTCTCTCTCTCTCTCTCTCTCTCTCTCTCTTTCTCTCTC
>JBBPDH010206469.1:0-27897 GCA_037974565.1 Clupeocharax schoutedeni
GTGTTGCCTCCTAAGTGGACAGTTTGATTTCACAGACGTGTGATTGACTTAAAGTCACATTGTGTTGTTTAAGTGTTACCTTGATTTTTTTGAGCAGTATATAATCATGATGAAACACAATTTTCTCAAGGACATTGAAAGGGTCAAGGGCAGCCAAAAATAACAAAACTACTGTCATGCCAAAATTGCACCATAGCCACACACAGGAAAAGGCCCTTTTGCTTTTCTTTGGAAAATCTCTATTCAGGACTAGGCCTAATCCCTATCTGGACCCATTAAGTTAAAATAAAAGTCTAAAACAGAAAAGTACTGAAAAATACACCATGCTATATGAAAATCTGGGATCAGTAAGTGAGGTAACTTTTGTAATATAATTATTTTCCACGTTGATGTCATTCAAATATGTAAACTTAATTAAATAAGTATATTATTAAAATGAACAGAGACAAGGACTGTACAAATATTAAGTTAAAATAAAAATCCAATCCAAACTGAAAAGTACTGAAAAATACACTATTCTATGTATGCGAAAGACTAGGGTCAGTATGAGAGGTAACTTTTGTAATATAACTTATTTCCACAGAACTTTGATTTCTTCCCCAAACATGTAAGGTTAGTCAGTAATTAAGCATATCATTAAAAAGCTCAGAAGTTTGTGTGCTGTAGAGGGTGACAACTGACAAAACAAGAACTACATAAAGTAAAAAAAGAAACTATATTAAGTACGGAAAAATACACTATGCTATAGATATGCAAAACTGGGGTCAATAAGAAAGATAACTTTTGTAATATAACTTTTTCCTCTGAGCGTTATACATTGATGTCTTTAACCAAATACGTAAACTTTACCAGTAATTAAATAAGCGTTAAAGTGTGCAGAAGAGTGTGTTCTATAGAGGGTGTGCACTGACTAGGCAATTGGACTTCAGTGACAAGAACAATATAAATATAAAGTTAAAATAAAAGTCAAATAAAACTCTGAAAACTAACTTTTAGAATATAAATGTAACTTTTGTAATATTCCTTTTTTCCACAAACCATTTTCTATTGATGTTTTCCACACTGTGTAAACATCAGTAATTGAGTAAGCGTGTCATTAAAGTGTGCAGAAGTGTGTGTTCTGTAGAGGGTGTGCACATACTGCACAATTCACAAATCATGTCATTTGATCAGGGCTCCCAGGCGTCTGCATGCACTGGACTTCCGTTTGCCAAAGCTTTGTGGCTGTGTAGCATGAGAAGTGTGTGAAGGGCCGAAGTGCTTGTATGTGTGTGGTGTCGCGTCGCGTTAGTGTAAAGCTGTGTGTTCCTGCCTGTGTCACTGGGAGTCACCAGAAGAGGGAGGGACTTGGTGTGAGGATACAATGCTGGTGTTTGTGTAACAGCCCCTGCGTGGTGGCCGGCCCTCTCAGCTCCCTCTCTCTCACTTGGTTACGGTTGCTGCACACATTGTCGGGGAGCAGAAAAGGGGAAAGTGGACAGCTTGATCCTGTCCGGCGGACGCATGGGCAACAGGTAAGGCCACTGCCACTAGAAACAGACTCCTAAACTGGAAAACACCCCAATTTGTGTGAGAGTGTGGTGGGGCGTTTTAGTGGTGTGTCCTGTGGTGGGAGTGTGTGTATGTGTGTGTGTGAGTTGGCACCAGATGAGTGTGAAAGGAGTGGAGCTGAAAGGAAAGTTTCAGAGTGAAAGGCATGCTCAGAATGTGCCTGGGCTCCACAAAGACAGACAGAGTGGAAGAAGGAGGATGTGGCAGGAGAAAAGAGAGAGAGATGGATGAAGGGCAAGATGAGGTGAGCATGCAAGAAGATGACCCTCTGATTTGAGAAAGGGGTGCTGACGGATCTATGGGGGTAAAAATAGACCAAGAGAGGAACAGATTAAGAGACAGATTAAGTATTGAGACTGTGAGGGCAGAGGAAAGCAGAGGAAAGTAGTAAAACAGAATTAATCGAAGGAATGATGTGCAGGCTGTGAACCAAAAGGACTGTAAAATTCCTTGAGATTGTTCTGTCATACCAAGTCAGCTGCCACTCATGGACGTAGTGCTCCTTTCCGATTGGGGTCATCTGTCCGAAGCCTTTGTTGATGGTTAATGTTTAAGCTCAGGAATCAGGAGCTGTAAGCCCCCTCGTCTGGGGCTGCCCACTCCCTGCTAATTCAGGAGGTCCTAACCCCCTTAATTGGAGGATTAGACAGACACTTTAGTCTCTATTTTTGATCAGATCTGGGTGTTTACTTTGTTGGGAAAATTCACTTCACTGAAGCTAAAATGTATGGCCCTTTTCGCATTCCAGGGCTGTCATGTGCATCACAGGGGCACCTTAGTCCACCGGCTAAAGACTTCATTTGTAATTAGCTTCAATTACGAGCTTCCTGCTCCGGCGTCCTGTTTCCTGAAAATGTAATCCTGTCTTACACTCGTACGGATGTTCTTACCTTGTATGTATAATATCCTAATAAACACTGTATTGATACATGCACTTCTTTAGCTATGCTGTACATTTCAATAGAGGAAAGACAGTATGTACATTAGAATAAGAGCAAATACTGTAATGAACTGTGATTGTTTGTGTGCTGGGCCTCACCTTGTGGAAATACGATATTACTTGTATTTATCATAAAATTACAAGTTTGGCTCAATCATTAAATTAAATCCAGAGATGTTGCTGGGATTTTTAGAAATGGAGATGAAATTTGGTTCTTCTAGCTAGTTTATATACATCAAGTGCTTTTTACAGACAACAAAATCTTTTTGCTTTTTTCTCCTTTGCATTTATTCTAATGTTAACTTAAGTTTGGCGGGTAGAAAGACACTCAGTGTTGGGATAACTGGTTTGCACAGCCCTTTGTCCAGCAGTAGTGGTAGCCCACCAGGTCTTTCTAGTCACTGGTTTAACTGGTTGTGTGGTCCCAGGGACTATTTATTCTTGCGTGTCCAATCTGTGTCCTAACGGTGCAGGGAAAGATGGATTCACCTTCTGGGTTTTGGTTTCTCTCTGGGGTTCTTCACTGTGCTCTTAGAGCGGTGCTGGATTGTTGAGCTGAGTCAGATTTGTTTCAGCACCTTGGGCTAGACATAGGTCTTCAGCATTAGTTCCTCACAGAGGTTCTTGCTAGTGTCTCCCTCCATGCATTTCTAGAGACCTACATTGGCACAACGTCTGGAAAAGCAACTTACAGAATCATTTACTTAAAATGACTTCAATACCATTCAATTCCAACTCAATTCCAATTCAGTGCAATTCTTAAAAATGTATTCATTGCAAAAAATGTATTCAGTGCAACTTAAAATGTATTCAACTCAATCCAGTCTGTTACTCCAGATATAGATTCCTAATCCTTACAGAATTATTTACTTGAATTAAGTTCAGTTCAGTTCAGTTCGATTCAATTTGATTCGATTCAGTTCAGTTCAATTCAATCTGTTATCAATCTGAACTTTTTGTTCCTTTAGATAACGAAGAGATGACCAAGGTTTCCTGAGAAACTTTCTGAAGCTCTTACAGACCCCACCTTTAGTGTGTGTGTGTGTGTGTGCGTGCGTGTGTGTGTGTGTGTGTGTGTGTGTGTGTGTGTTTGTGTGTTTGTGTGTGTGTGTGTGTGTGTGTGTGTGTGAGAGAGAAAGAGAGAGAGAGAAAGAGAAAAGCCCATCAGTGCTGCCACACACAGGTGGGCCAGGCAGGCCCTGGCAGGCCGCGCCTAAATCTGAGCTTAGGACACACAGTGTGAGAGGAGGGTGAAGGCAGCAGATTGGAGAACAGAAGGCCTGGGGGCTGCGGTGCAGGATGCCTGAGAAGAAAATCAGGTAACACACTAATTTTCTGAAAATTTCTTCTGACCTGAAAGAACCTGTTTAACCCAAAGGCAAACATATTGAATGACGGTCTTTGGACCCTATTATATGTAGACGTGTTCCTGCGTGTTGGTAAGTGTGTGCCCCTGATTCTTTGTGTGTGTGTGTGTGTGTGTGTATGTGTGTGCGTGGATTTGTGTATGCCGTATGCCTGTGTGTTTGCATGTGTTTCCTGCTGATTGCAGCCTCCCTGCTAAGCTGATTAATGGGGGCGTGGCAGGGCTGGTGGGCGTCACCTGCGTGTTCCCCATTGATCTGGCCAAGACCCGCCTCCAAAATCAGCAGGGTGCCCGGGTCTATAGTGGGATGTGAGTACGCCTTCTATAAATCTTTTCTCTTTGCCTGCGCTGTGCTGTCATTTTGTGTTAAAGGCTCAGCAGAACCCTGAAGAGCTACAGGTGTAAGATGTGTGTAAGCTCTATAGGCATGGTACACTTACCAGGGCTGAATTAATTAAGTGCCAGGGGTCCATATGCTCACTCTAATAACGGCATAACTTAGTTACTTAATAATTTATTTACGAATTCTTTGATTAATAATTGCATAATAAGTCTTCATTTTAAAGAGGAATTCCACAATTTTACTACATTTCTACATGTCGAGATGTAAACAGTCGTTTTCTTTAGGGAGAAACAGTTTTTTTCTAGAAAAAGTGCATAATGTATGTGTAATGTGTGTATGTAATATGTATAAGTAATATGGGTACAATAATGTAAATCTGGAAGTAATGTTTTCTTTAAGTACTCTTTTGCAGTACCGTGTCCCACGTGTACAATTGTGTGCACCCAAGTTTGGGCACCCATGGTCAAATTACATGTTTTGTTGATTTTCTAAGTGCAAATAAGTTGTGTTCTCTACAGAGACACACTTCTGTACAATGTAATGCATTAATACTGCGTATTTACTGAAGTATAAGTATTAAGGGGTGAAAGTGTGGCCTGTGCAAAAGTTGCAAAAAAATGTAAAACGCAAAAGCAAAAAGGAGGTCGTCAGAAGATGTGGAAAATGTGTATCATATGTTCATTTACATTCACTTAGAAATGAACAGAACATCGGAATTGAGGGAGGTGTTTAAACTTTTGCATACGAATGCACCTCTTCACCATATCTCAAAACTATTGTTACTCTTTGGGTGCCAGGCTTCTGTCAGCAATGCTTCGAACAGTTTGGACAGAATTGGGTGTTTCATTTCAAACCATCAAAAGACACGTTCACATCTTGATGAAAAATCAGCGGAAATCCACTTTAAAGAGGTCTGCTGCTGTGTTGCATTAAACTTCCCCGTGTTCACTTACAATTCAGCCTGTAGATTTTTGACATATCCAGTCTCCAGTAAAAGCAGAGCTAAAAAACATATCTGTAGCCAGGCTACAGGGCGTTTCCCCTCAAAACAGAGGGCAGAATGGCCCATGTGGGATGCATTAGGCCTTGTTTATGTCCTGACTGGGCAGCGAGCGGCTTTGGTGAACTTTTTGAACCATGTGACCACTATTACTCAGACAGACAGTGCCGCCTGAGCCTCGTGCTTCCACCTTCTGTAGCTCAGGGAAGTGTGCACACCAATTTCAGCATCTGTCTCTGTGTTGTTATTTGGTCCTTTTGCACAAATTGCACAGTCACCACAGTGCTAGCAAGCTGTGCGGCGGCACTGAAAGAGCAAAGGAGCCGCAGCAGAGTGGTGGTTGTTTGGCTTCCTCCGCCCTCTTTGTTTACTTACGTAAGAATCCCAGTGAATAACTAAGCGAGTGAAGAGGAAAAGGCCTGCTGCCACGTTTGAGGCTCTCTTTCCAGCAGCGTGCTGTCTTCTAAGAGTGTTCCGTGAAAGCGAGTTAAAGGGATGTTTTGGACGTGATGACTCACAGGGAACTCTGAGTCACAGCTCCATTTATGGTCTTTTATTTCTGTTGTTTCACAGCCTGTTTTTGATCCTGTTCTAAATGTTGGAGTCTAATGGAATTCCATGAGAATGTAAACTAAGCACAGATCTTCAGTATATTGTGCTGTGAAGTAGACATGTTTCAAGGTGCTGCAGGTAGTTTCTGTTTGAGGAGTCTGCTGCTTAGAATCATCATTTAGCTTATCCTTACCAATGCTGCTTTTTCAAAATTTGTTTACAAGAAACTTTTTTTAATGTTTTTAATGTCTTTAATGCACTGATATTCACTTTGTGTTGGAAAAAGGATTGCTCAATTCTTCACACAATTGGTGGTTTATGTGTCATTCTTTAACAAGATAATGGTCCCAAGGATTCTTCATCAATTGCGCCATGATTATATTTGGTCCATAGAAAAGCAAAACACTTTGAGATTGATGTCTTGATCCCTCAGTCTCCATTCTTTCTCCCGTTGAGCTACATGGGAAGAGCTGAACCAACAAGTTCAAAATGAGCATCTAGTAAATGATACAGAACCGGTTGGAGGCTTGAAAAAGTGCTAGGATGGTGTGGGCACAGGGTACATCCAAAATTTGCTGGAAATGATGCAGCGGTAAGGGCAAGGGGGCTTATTTTGATGAAACTTGTATGTAAGCTCTTGCATTTATTAAATTGTATTTACATATTTACAAAGGTATATTGTTGCATTACACTTTTTTCATTTGTTTTAAGTATTTCTAAACATGTTGCCAGATATATGTAACATACAGGCAAATATCAACACCTAAAATCCCTAGACTTATTATGTCCTGAGGCTTATGTTTCAGTGATTATATGCAAACTACGGGAGCTGTTCTTAAATATTAGGAGTAAGGAATGAAAACCTGCACTTTTTTATGATACCATTTCTGTGTTTCTGCACAGCACTTTTATTACACTTTTATAGAAGAGATTTCATGATTGTTCATATTCCCTTTGGCTTGTTTTCCTTTGTTGTGAAGGTTGGACTGTTTGACTAAGACAGTTAGGTCGGAAGGATACTTCGGCATGTATCGAGGTATGGCAGACTTTTCTGTGCTATGTTCTTAATGCAGTATTTACTCTGTTTAAATACAGTAACAAATAATGTTAAATGAGAGGAAATGTCATCCTCCAATGAAGGTTTTCATTCAATTGGATGAAGCAAGTGATCCAAGACAATTTATTAGTTTAGCACTGGAGCTACAGGTCCTATATGTTAATAGCCACCCACATTGTTTCCACAAAAATACATTACCAAAATGTCTTCCAACTCACTAAAACTACACCCCGCTCTTCATTCATGTGGTGCAGACTTGCGGATGTGGTTTGATTTTTTATAGTAAGTCATACTGTGTCCTAAACTACATCCACAAGTCTACACCACAAGCAGTTGATGAAGGTTTTAGAGGTTTATTAATGGAACCATTTGGTTGAGGGTCACCTATTAAATTGTGTAATCTGAATTTTTCACTGTTCTTCACTGATTTTTCAATGCTTCAATGCTTGAATTGGGGGCTTAAAAACAAACTGTTCATTTTATTTTCATCTAATTAAAATGAACTTCATCTTCATGGTGTTGCAGCAAATAAATGATTACTGTGCTCGATGCATTCTTGTTCTTCACTCCACCATGTTACCTGTCCCAGGTGCTGCAGTGAACCTCACCCTTGTGACTCCAGAAAAAGCCATCAAACTTGCAGCCAATGACGTCTTCAGGCAGCAGCTCTCCAAGGACGGGTACCACCACTCTCAGATATTCTAAAGACAGTTTCATCTAAAGACAGTTTTTCAGAACATGTTTGTGATAATTAATTTAAAATGAAACTTTGTAACAAGTGAGGCTGAATAGTCTGAGACATCCAGTGAAATCCATTCTTTTTTAGTTTAATACATCAGTTTTGATTATATGTTTAAAAGCATATTATAATATATGCTTATATTTGATTATAAGCATAAACATTTGAGCATAATATTCGCGCTAAAGGTTGAGAATCTCCCGATCAGGCCCAGATCTTCCCAAAAGTCATCTAAACATGCTTAAGTCGAAGCCTTTGGCTCAAAAAACACCCAACCCTTTTCTACAATGTTCTTTACATTCTCAGTTCACAATTTGCTTGAGAATTTGTGTATTTTACTTGTTTCTTTCCAGCTCACTTTGCATTTTTCTGACTTAAAGGAAGTTGCCCCTGTGGGGGGAGGTCCTTGCAGGCTGTGGGGCAGGAACCTGCCAGGTGGTGGTCACCACCCCCATGGAGATGCTGAAGATTCAGCTACAAGACGCTGGCAGACTGGGTGAGCTGTGTCCAAATTTAAAGTTTGTAAACAGTAGTGAACAGTGCTGTCACCTCCTGGCCCTGAACGCTAATGGTTGGAGCTTATGCTGCTTTACTAAACCTGATTCAATTTAACAGTTATGAATTCCTTAATAGATAAACTCATTAAGGCAGAAGTGCAATCCTTAAATCATTAATTGGTGTAGCTGTCCAGAAATGTCCAATATCCACTGAGACAAAAAATTATTTTAGGCAAGTCACTGGAGACAATAATTTCTTGAATCTGCTTCAGTTGTGTTAACAAACATCTGGCATGACACATATGCCACTATAAACCTCTTTCACTCTTTGGCCACTTTATATAGGTCTACAATACACTGTACTTATTCACAAAAGTCTTAGACAGTTGTGCAAATACTTTGAGGCCATTTGGATCGTTGGTGGTTTTCTTTCTGCCAGTAAATTGAACATTAGAATAAATGCTAACAAATAAGAAAGTGGGCTTCCATGAGGAAAGAGGACTGGATTAAACCACTATATACTTTATTAATGATATTTGTATTTTCTGTAATGTTGCTCTAATTTAATACACACCATGAATCAGTTTCTGACCTCTAGATCACTGTTGAGCAGAAACTGTTTGGGTGGGGTATGTTCTCAGCAAAGCTGTGACACTGATATTGTTCCATGGTGGTGTGTGTGGCACCGGCACGTGTGTGTCAGGCATAGTAGGGATGCTGGGGGCACATCAGTGTCACTTCTGGGTTGAGAATGGTAACCAAAATATATCCCGGCCAATACTGGCTCTGTGATGGCCGAGAGAATGCCAACCTTTAAGGACATGTCTGTCTGTGTGTGTGTGTGTGTGTGTGTGTGTGTGCCCCACAGCTGCCCAGAGGTCAGTCTCGGCGTCGGCTCCAGCCGCCTCTCCAGCTCCCTCTCTGGTGGCGTCTCGAACCGCCCAGTCGAGTCACAGCACAGCTCCTCGAGCTTCAGCCACAAGCATCACTCTGGAGCTGCTGAGGACGCGGGGCCTCCGGGGTCTGTACAGGGGCGCTGGGGCCACTCTGCTCAGGTTAGACACGGGGATTTATTGACTTACATAGTTGTAGTATTGGTTATGTTATATGCAGTAACTAATTTTATACACTAATCAAAGTTTTAGACGCTTTGTTGAGTATTTCAAGCAGAAACAACATTTATCTATTTATAATAATAGATTTATACGTTTATAATAATTAAAAATAATAATTGATTATAAGTTAATGTGAGCATTATTAGAAATGAATTCTGTATAATAAGGTTATTATAAATTAATTCTGTATATATACATTAGTATACTGTATAGACACACACAGTACTGTGCAAAAGCTTTAGGCACCTGTGCAAATATTTAAAAGCAGCATCTGATAATGTTAGATGAAATGCCAAAAAACGCGTTCGGTTCGGTTCCAGGTTCATCCTTGGATCCTCCAGCCATTGTTTGGATTGAGTAAATCAGCAGCTCCTGATTTAATTTAATGAAGGACTGATCGAGTCAAACCAGGTTTCTGATGAAACTACAGTAACTTCCATAAGGAACACACTGATAAATTGAACATAACATCACAGTTTACTGGTGGTGTAATGGTACACAGATGTCACGGTTCAGTACGTACCTCTGTTTTGGGGTCACGGTCCGGTACGGTTCACAATACAGCAAAGTTAAGCAACAGAAAGTTTTAAAGAATGAATCTTGGTTTGTTTTAGTTTATTTTAAATAACCAGTAAACACACACTCTTACTTATATTTTCATGTATGTGTAAGGCAGCAGAAGTGTTACGCCAGTAGGTGGCACTATTGCACCACACTACATCCCAGGTTTATGCTTTACTTGCGTTTTTTTGGTCCCTCTGTGGTTCCATATTACTTCAATCCCGTCTTCTCCGTCGTATCGTGTATTCTCCGAAAGACATGTACCGAATCATGACCCACGTACTGTGACGGTTCGGTACGAATACATGTACCATTACAGCCCTACTGTTTACTGTATAATTTGTATTTTTCTTTTTTATTTAGTTTAAGTTATTACCTAGTTTAAGTAATTCAAGTTTTATGTAGTTTATTTTATGTGAAAAAAACACAAACTGCTCATCAGTTTCTAAATATTATTTTCACAAATATGCGGTTTATTTATATTCTACATTCATCATTTCACATAGAATTGAAACCATTGTTTCCAGACAGTGCAAGTAGTATTTATCACTCTACAAACACAAATATTATGCACTTTTTAAATAGCTGTTGTTTTCAGAGCACAAAGGCAATTATAGCCTCCATGACCTTCCACACAAGTAAACACACCCACACAAAACCACCCACACACACTCACACACACACACACACACACACACACCGGGTAAATAACAAACAGACTAAATAAGTGATGTAACCTTTTACTGACCTATTGTAACCTGTTGCCTGTCAGCCCTGATCTGTCAATGACAGGCACTAGTTAATATTAACTTCATCTTAGTGACTCTTCTACTGAAAGCTCAGTATCAACAAATACAGAAATGTAGTCTAAGTGAGTTTAGAGTCTATTATTGCAATAGGTTTCATTTTCATCTCTTTAATTAAAAAAATTATTAACTGGCCGCTCCCAAACTCATTAGTGTGAGTGGCAATGGGGAACTGGCACTAATCAATCAAATGTCCTGCAGCAATGTCTAATGAACACTCTCTCTCCCTCTCCCTCTCTCTTCCTCTCTCTTTCCCTCTCCCTCTCTCTCTCTCCCTCTCCTCTCTCTCCCTCTCCCTCTCTCCCTCTCCTTCTCTCTCTCCCTCTCCCTCTCTCTCCCTCTCTCCCTCCCTCCCTCTCTCTCTCTCTCCCTCTCCCTCTTTCTCTCTCTCTCTCTCTTCCCCTTTTCCCTCGCCCTCTCTTTCGCTCTCTCTCTCTCCCTCTCTTTCTCTCTCTCTCTCTCGCCCCACTTCAGGGACGTCCCCTTTTCCATGATCTACTTCCCACTGTTTGCCAAACTCAATGCTGTTGGTCGAAGTGGAGGTCTCCATGGTAACCCCCAGGAAAGGGCTCCCTTCATGCAGTCTTTCATGGCCGGCTGTGCAGCCGGTTCAGTAGCGGCGGTGGCGGTCACTCCACTGGACGGTGAGATACAGGCAAGAGAGGCATGGAGTGATCCAGTGTCGCTCTCTCTCTCTCTCTCTCTCTCTCTTTCTCACACTGTTTCTCTATCTCTCTCTCTTTCATTCTCTCTGTCCCTCTCTCTCTGTCTTTCTCTCTCTCTCTCTTTCTCTCTTACTCTCTCTCTGTCTCTCTCTCTCTCTCTCTCTCTCTCTCTCTCTCTGTCTGTCTGTTCATGGACAGAATGGCACTGAGTTCATAGGCCAACAGGTTCAAGCTGCAACAATCAGCTCTAATCCTCTTTAGAACCTGTGTGCTCACTTAGAAATGTAGAATAAGATCTTTAGCTTGTTGGTAAGTACATTGTGTTCACAAACAGAGCAGAGAGTGGGCTGAAAACACTGCCTTACACACTGTAACAGACTATTATATGCACACCTCCCGTAATGCTATTAATGTACACTGTTATAAGCACAAATGCTATTTAATATATACAATATTATGTATACAGTTACATATACATTTACTGTGCTGTGGCTTATATCTACTATTATATACATGTGTCATACTACTATTAATATTCTATTAAACACACATTTACTGTAGTGCTATTATTATATACTATTACTGTATATACGCATGTGCCATTCTGCTTTTATCTTTTACTATTATATAAATAGATACCATACTGCTATTAATGTGCTATTATATATACATGTGTCGTAGTTATTCATCTATACTATTTTATTTCCATCCAATAAATTCAGTGAAATTCAACCCAGTACTCAAATGCACTCATATTTGTGGGCATCCCTTTCAAAAAATCAGTGATAAAAATTATGGAAAGCCAATGAAATAAAGTCATATCAAAGCAAATGAAAGAAGTCAGGCCTAACCCTGAAGTGGTTTGTGCTGTTTTCAGTCATAAAGACTCGGCTTCAGACGCTGCAGAAAGGTGAAGGAGAAGATTCTTACCGGGGGGTTATTGACTGCACACGGTAAGAGCTTCAGCATTAATGGTGCTGTCCCATACTGGGCTCAAAGCAACTAGTAACAGAGCTACTAGTTACTAGCACATAAACTGTACATGTATGGTACACATACTAATGTCTCCATTTAGTTGCTGAATGTTAAAGGAATACAGTAATCCCTCGCTTTTCATGGGTGTTACGTTCCAGGAGAACCCGCATATAGTAAAAAATCGTGTTATTGTGGGTTGATTTAAAAAAATGCATATTTTTATAGTGTAAACCCTAATATGGCCTAAATATACTCTCAGAAAACGTTATTGTCATTTTAAACTCAGTTTAATGCATTACGCTCTCCTCTTTTAAGGTAAAACCGGAAGGTTGCGGGACAAAAGTATTGGGACACGCAGCGATTAAACAATTTTTGTAAAATAAAACCTGATCTACTTGGGCTAAAAATATAAATCAGGGCTCAATGGAAATATCTCCTGGAGATACCAATTATATCTAATGTTTGCAGTGTAAACTTCACAGCTCCAGCACTAAATCCATGGACATGGTTGATCAACTATGGCTGAAACACTTTGAACCTCAGCATAAATGTGCGGGGGTGAACTGCTATAGGCCGAATAAAACAAGTACATGTGTAAAATCACAAAAACTATGATTTAAAAATGAGCTGTTTTGCAATTTTGTTTATGGACTGTATAGATAGACTGTATAAGAGTGCATATACATTTTGAATCATTATTTATTTCCAGAAAAGTGATGATGAATGCCCTTTAATATATTGAAATTAATCACATTTGGGGTTTGGGGGAAACAATGTGCAGCTCCAGAAAAAGCATAAGAGACCACTGCAAAAAAAAGTTCCGTTTCAGTTTCAATTTCTCCTCATTTCCAAATAAAAATAATGTTCTTAAATGCTTCATTTTAAAGGAAATGACAAAACATCAAAATAAGAGAATTGATGCAGCGTTTACAGAACCTAAATAATTCAAAGAAAACAAATCTCTTGTTCACTCTTAAACTAAATAATAATAATAATAATAATAATAATAATAATAATAATAATAATAATGAACTTTAATGAAATAATAATAATAATGAGCTTTAATGAACTTCTAGTAGTGCTTTACCTTCCAACTGGTCTCATTGTGAGAGGGGAGTGTTGATTACAGCTTTGTTTTTATACTTTTCCTCATTAAATATGATGTGATTCTGGTGATCACTTATCAGTCCCTCATGAAGCAGAATGTGGTGTTTGTGCAGGAATTTAACAGACACTGGCATGGCATGGGCATCACTCATAGAGATGCTGAATTAAAAATAAATTGCTGTGGTCTGTTATTCTTCAGGAGCTGTATATCTTTTGCCAAACCCTTTAATGCAAAGACAGTAAAATAATATTCGCTTGAGACAATCCTGAATGTGGTTTTGCTTTGTTGTTGTATCTCCAGGCGTATTCTGAGACGAGAGGGACCGCTGGCCTTCCTCAAAGGCGCGACGTGTCGAGCGCTGGTCATCGCCCCACTCTTTGGGATCGCCCAGGGCGTGTACTTCCTCGGGATTGGGGAAAAGTTGCTGGAGCTTCTGGGATAGAGATGGAGAATCTAGGTCTCATCTTGAAGAACACAACACACAGTACTGTTTCTAAATGGGGCGGGGGGATGAGGGAGGGTGTAAGTGGTTAAAAAGAGGGAGATGTCCACTTACTTAACCAAAGGAGGACAAGGTTGCTAACGCTAACCCAAGCAATGACATTCTACACTAATCGCTTCTATTTAGCGTTCTAAACAGGGTTCTTTATTCAGAACAGGGTCCTACATAAATCACAAGGCATCTGGTTTACTCGATGAAATTTTTCAGTATGTCCTCTTCTACATGTAAGATAGAAAAGGCCTGATCTGAAACCACAGTATAATTCACTTTACAGTATATCTACTGTAATGCCGTACTGTAAATATGGGTGGAAAAAAACTCACCTTTCAAATGCACTCAGAATTGATCGGATCAGGCTCTCTCGAAGGAACACTTCAGCATTTTCTACCTAATCTCTATCCTTGTATTGTGAATTGTATGTTAATTAGCACTGACAGTCATTTCTCTTTGCTTAGAAAAGAACAACAACAAAAAAACGGAGAGGAATCTCATGTATGATAGAAGTCACAGTGCAGTTTCTGAATTCTGTGAATGTATTAAACCCAAAATGGAAGTGAAACAGTAGCTTCACATTAAAGCTTTTCTTACAAAGTTCTGTATAACCATGAGGAGCCACACAGTACTTTCCCTTTGTGGCTTTCTGGTATCGATGGCAGTCAGACTGAGGATGTCTGATTACAATTCGTCCATTTGCATACCAAATCCTGTCTGTGAAAAAATTAATCATAAAAAATGACAGCTTCGTTTACAAATCCCTCAGACTGAAGAAGTCAGAATAAACATTTAGCATGAATTAACAGAATTCAGCAACTCTCTAATGTGCTTTAACGCTGGCCTCTCTGTGTGCTGTGACCCTCCTGTCTCCTCAGTCGGAGCAGAGACAGCTGGGCTGCTGTTGAGGCCTTGTCTTAGTATTTCTTCACTACAATAGCGGATCCTGTTCCCAGGCCTTGAGGACCCCTGCACTGAGGTTTAATGCAGGGTTGACTAAACCTGCACCTCCACAAACATGAACACTTCGGTTTCCAGCCTTGATTCGCTGGAGTAGCCAGTGCTAGTATCTATCGGGTTCCTCCTTTTTTACCCAGTTTCCTACATTTGACTGAAGATGAAATTGTCCAAACCTAGTCAATCAACTAAGATGAGTTTGGTGTCTTTTCTTCTTTAGTTTTGCACTGTAGCTACGAGGCTGGTGTTTTCAGGGACAAGGATGTGGAAAAGTCCATGTAATTAATGCTTATACTACATCAAGTTAACACGGTCTAATCCTGGTTTCTGATTCCGTATGACACAGTGTTGTCTATAAATAGGGACAGATGTACACGGAGTAGTTTATAAGCCTTTATTATGATGCCTCATCATATGCCTCATCATGGCTCCAGTGCAAATATAAATCAGCGTCAAGACACCGAACTCACCTCGACTGACTGCTAGCAAGTCATGGAAGCATATATCAGACCGGAACTATTCTTATATATTTACATTATTTATCAGACGCTTTTTATCCAAAGCGACTTCCATTGTCTAACTACAGGGGGCAGTCTCCCTGGAGCAACTTGGGGTTAAGGGATCTTGCTCGGGGACCCAGTGGTGGTATGCTGAAGGTAGGATTCGAACCCATGACCTCTTGGTCTGGAGGCAAGCATCCTACCCACTGAGCTACCTCCAACCTAGCGTTGTGTTAGTGTTGTGTTGTGAAAGGCTGCTTGCCTAAATCATCACACAGTAAACATCAAGAGGCTAAGTAACACCATTTATACATGCATTTATATATAAATATATACACACACACAATCCACAAATTCTTTAGTGGAGACTTTAAAAATAACATGATATATACTGCTCAAAAACATCAAGGCAACACTGATTGTCACTGAGAGTGTAGACTGTAAATCAGTGTTGCCTCCTAAGTGGACAGTTCGATTTCACAGACGTGTGACTGACTTTACATTGTGTTTAAGTGTTCCCTTTATTTTTTGAGCAGTATATATTGTACATCGTGATGTGGCCTATAAAGATTGCAATGTCTGATACCAAACCGTTTAAAACTATGCAATGTACTTTTGTCCAGGTTTATGCGTAACTGTGTGCTGTAAAGTGTCAGAAACCAGATAAATGAGGCTTTGGGAGATAACTTTTGGGAGTGTGGTGTTGAGTTAGGCAAGCAGGTTGGCGCTAACCTAGTTCGGCTTATGTTTAAAAACATCTATCTCTAAGCTCCAGAATAACAAACCTCATTAAACAATCGCGTTAAACACATCAGCAGCTTGAAAACTCAAGGAGTTAAATCTGGTGTGTTAAAGCTGAGGATGGGGTCCTCCAGGCCATTCTGAGGAACAGGAACACAAGCTGTATTTACGCAGTAGCCAGATCATTGTTTTATGAGGCTTGATGTTTTTCTAAGTATTATTTTCAATAATCTTTTGTGCACATAATAAAAATGAATGCAATAAAGCCTTATCTTTATCTAACTGCACCCTAATAGGGGCCAGAAGTGTCACTTTGACACAAGATCTGTGGCTATTGAAGAAAGATTCAAATGCTGTTAAATATTTTTGGCCATCTACTGCAATAATCCTATTCAGTGTTTGGGATATTTGGTTCAGGAAAGGAGGTGAGACCTCTCTTTTCTCTGTGTTTCGGTGGTGACCGATCTGGATGAATTGTACACGATGTGCAGCGTTTTGTTTTTTATGGACCAATATGAGGATTTTTACAGCTTCAGTATTTTTAAGACTGTGCCTCTGAAACAGTGACCACAGTCACGTCATCTGGTCACACTTTAAGGACACCGGAGAAGAGGCTTTGTCAGCGAAAGAATGTTGGAAGAGACCAATATGTTAACAATGCAATCCTTTTTTCTGTACATACAAGCTCACAGCGTATTCTCATTTACTTCATTAAAACAGTATCCTAGAGGCAGTTCTAACGGATGTAAAGGCGTATGCACCTTAATTTCAGCACCCAAATTTCCTGTAATGTTGTGAATTGAATGAAACTAAGTACACAACCTCTACTTAAACATGGCATTTTTCTGCAAGTCTTTGCACCCAATCTCTGTTTATTTGCTTTATTTTATAAAAAGCAAAATAAAACCATGCTGTAACTTTGACACCATGTTATTGTATTTTGTTAATTCAGCAAATAAACAGCAACGATGTATTAAAATGTGCAAAGCAGCACTCCTCAATACAGGGTGTGTACTAATTTTCACAAAAAAAGAACACACGTCATTTGACCTGGGGTGCCAAAACTTTTACATACGACTGCGTGTAAGGATAGGAGCTAGCGCCCCCTTGTGGGCGACAGTGTTGATGAAGGTTTTCCTATGTATTCTAAATCAAGCTTGATCAGACTATATGAAATTCTTATACAGTTATGACAACCTACACTATAATGCAGGTTTTTACAGCAACATGTTTCCAGTATTTCTTACAATAAATTATTTACTAATTTGATACAGATACGGTTGCACAGAACTTGTCTTTTTTTTTCCCTGTTTGAAGGATAACTGATTTTTTGTGTTGTTCATACTGTTACAAAGAATTTGCACCAAATAGAAATAAAATTAATTTGATTTAATCCTGTTTTAAAAATCACACCTGCACATCACACAGTTACACAAAGACTATAGAAAAACACACATACCAGCACCCATACATAAGACAGGTAAACATCCCGACTCCTCGAGAAAGCCGTCGCCATGGTTGTTAGAAAAGTGAACCAACAACATGAAGGCAAGAGAGGAATTTAAAGGGCAACTTTGTGAGAGGTTGGAGAAATACGTAACAGAAAGGCGAATTATAGACACAAACCCGTTTACAGTGTAAATGATGGGATTCCCTCATGGACCACAAGTGCTTAGATCATCAAGTGCATAACTCAGTACACTCATGGAGTTCTAACAGGGTTCGGCCTGGTGAAGACAGCCCTGGCCCTGAAGTGAGCGAATTTTCAGTTTGAACAAATGAGCACTTCTCCAGTTTTTGAACTGGAGACATGAACTCAAAACAATTGAGCGATGGACAAGAGCACCACTTCAGAGTGAACCCTTGCACACCACACACTGAGAGTTGTATGAAGGTTGAGATTAATGCGTTTGGTTCTTCTCCTGAACCCCTCTTTGCTCTTCCTTAGTTCGAATGCCGTTCAGTCCAGAAACTTGCGGTTCTTGTTGGCTCCAAACAGAGCCACACGGATTTCAGGCATCATCTGTTAATATAGAGAGAAGAAACAGGCGAATCAAGAGCTACCAACTATTATCCGCATTTTAAACATTCTACTGTCTGTGTGCGTCTAAGCCACAGATTGCTAACCAAGGTCCTCAGGTACCCCCTGATCTACACACGTTTTCTCTGCTCCAAGAAACTCAATCCAACATAATGTTGATGTACACTCAAAAAATAAAGTTTCCTTTACAGTTCTTGTCCTGGAAGTAGATTCCAGGAAGTCTTTTATTAGTGTGATTGCATCAGCATCAGGTGTGGACTTTTGCATTCAGTCAAACAATTCCACTTCTGTTAATAAACACTGTTATAATTAATATATATTTTTGTGTAAATTTTTAATAATTTATTGTTGCTTCCAAAAGTTCGTCCTGATATGTAGGTTAAACCAGTAAAGGTTCAAGCCTTTTGTGAATAACGATACAATATTCTCACAGTACGATTTCTCTTCAGCGTCTCCTACCTGCTGGGCCAGGAGGTCCAGTCTGCTCTCCAGGGTGTTGGACACCTTGATCTTGCCATTAGCGTTATAGACTTCCACACCTCCGGAACTGCAAGACAAAAAAGCACCAACAACACATTCTCAGTTACACAACCCTTAAAGTCACATAACCGAAATAAAAACTGTTAGTTGAAACCCCTACACTAACACGGAAACTGCGGATATTGTATATATTTTTTTGCTTTTGTGATATTTGGACCTCGTCTGATACACCCCCTCGTCTGGTCAGTGCTTAACAACCCAGCACGAGGACGAGGAATTGTGGCAGAGGCCCGGACGTCACAGCATTTTAGTGCTAATTAAATACAAAAAATATAATAGAATAATTTTGTAACAGAAACAACATAAATTCAGCTACATTTCCATATTAAAAGAACTAAATGTTTTGGTACTGTGGAGAGAACGTCTTGGGATGAGGAAATGTACTCAGAGACTGGAGGTTTGAAAAGTGGCCAGTCCGAGAACGTTATTTATTTCTCCTTGCTGCCGATTGGCTGCTGCCCTGAATTTCCACCATGGAGCGTCTCAAGTGTTCTCGTGTTTTTCGTTTTGTTCTTCTTAAAGCCCTGTATTTTTATTACTATAAATTAAGAAACGCACAACAGTGACTTTAAGGTAAAAAAACAATACTATAATATATATATTTTCATTCCTTTATCATGTTGAATCATTTTGTCTATTTCGCCAAATTTCCCCAAACACTGAGATGCAAGAAACTAAGATTATGTAAGCCTCCGTTCCAGATGTTCTGCCCACATTTCACCCTGATATCGATAAGTTCAGTTCTTCCAGCTGCATTTAGACTGGCTCTCTGCTCATCCATCTAAATGCTCTGCATTTAGGCTCTCTGCTCATCCATCTGTATGCACTTCCACACAGCAGGTCTTAATTCCAATTCGGAGTCAATTATAAGGACCTGTCCATGTCCTTGTGTGTTCGCTGATCAATTAGTTGCATGCTGGCTAGTTTTGGAGGCAACCCACAGCTGCCCACTCTGTCACATCATTAAACCAGAGGTCTGTGGGTGAATGTTTGTAAAAGCAGGCGGTTCTTGGCCATATTAAGGGAGGAAATGCAGTCTTGACAGAGGTCTAGCTTTTGAGGCCACACGTGTCTTGGTTGACCAAATACATTCAAAGTTAAGGAGACAACTATATGAAGAAATCACTAAACAGTGGAGATGTGGAGATTGTATCTTACATGTCAGGGGAGAGGAAGTTGTCCTGGTCGATGCGAACCTCGATGTTACTCTTTACCGTTTCTTTGTAGATGAGGATGTTTTTCTGGACAGCAGCCTGAAGTTAAAGAATAATAAGATATTTTTTCAAACGAGCTTTGTCTCACAGCACAATGTGATCATTTAGACTGAACAGTGAAGCTGACCTCCACCATGGCCACGTCGTCCTTTCGGCAGCGAATTGTCACCTTTGGCTCCAGCAGCTGATAGAAACCCTGGCAAACAGGGAGACAGCGGCAATATCACTACATTTACAGGATTTGGCAGATGCTTTTATTCAAATCAATGTACAGTTTTCGGACAAATGGAGGCGAATGCAGTATTAGGAGTCGTGCCCAAGGACTCTTTTTGGAAGGCAGTGATGTTATCCACTGCTTTACCCAAACATCGCACCTTAACCAATTATCTATTTCAAGTAAAAGTATTTTAAATTAATGACTGCTTCAAGAGTATCAGGCAGTGAAAATTTCTACAGTGTCTAGGTTTTTGGAAACACAATCTGAATCGTTATTGATCCTGGAGAAAATTGTTTGTACTACAACTGCATAGACAAACAGAGACACAGAGACAAGAACAATATAAATATATAAAGTCAAAATAAAACTCAGATTGTACTGAACACTAAAACCACTATGCTAGAAATATTCCTTAAAGTGATCATTTCATGGGCAAAAAAAATCCCATTTACACATTTGCCTATTACCCCACATCGATTTGTGAGCATGTTTGGTGTCTTCGCTTGTTAAGTTTTACACTTAGTCCAGTGAAGCTAACAAGTACTAAAAGCCAATTAAAAATATGACACATGTTTAAATGACCAGCGATAAGCATCTAAAATATTGTTCATGTGGATTTGGACACTGTATGAATCATTGTTATCTACAAAAAGAGACAAACCAAGGCTATAAATAGTAGCAGGCAGTTTATCCACTTCGGTCTGTTTACACACAAAACAGCTTTCAGTGCAAAATTGGAACCACAGCCTCCAGAGACTAAAGAGTGTCTTGGCTCATCATGTAGGGTAAAGAAAAACTGTGCAGTCAACACTGACTGAATTATCACTCTAATGTCTAAACTCAGGCTTCAGGTGCTCACATGAAAACCAAAACCCTCACCTGTAACACTAATCCCTCCAGCAAAGTCGAGTATTTAGCCGGGTCTTTAGCGATGTTGGCCAAACGCATACGCGCCTCATTTAGAAGATCCTACAAAAAAAATAGCATTTTAAATGATGACACAGAACAGCCAATCAGAACAGAGGACATTTACACATCAACTTTAAGGCACAGTAACAACGCAGTAATAAGTATAACAATAATAATAACAATAAGTCTTTTATTATTATTAACAGTATCTGAATGGAATTGAACAATGGAAATGCAACATACAGGCAACATACACTCATATATAGAAAAAATAAGATAAGAAAACATAAAAGTATATGAATATATAATGGAAAGTAACAATAAAAATAATATACCCCTGGAATATTCGCAGAAACAACAGATATCTGCTTTTTTTTTTTTGCCTTTGTGACATCCTGCACTCGTCCGGCATGCCCGGTTAGCCAATTAATCAGTCTCCACTGCTCAGCGCCGCCCCAAACATAAACGACAAGCACAAGGACGAGGGGTGTGGCGGACGAGGCCCGGGCATCAAAGCTTTTTTCGTGGTAATATATAATTTTTCATGCATTTGAGGGCTAAATTATTAAGAAAAACATAATTTACTAATTTACATAATTAACATAATTTACTAATTTTGTAATATAAATGTTAATGTAAATTGTAAATTCAGTTACATTTCCATATAAAATATAACTATAAATGCATGTGCATTATTTAGAGTACATTCTATACAGTGATAACATCGGCATTTACATTCTCACACTGCGGGAGACAGTGTACACTGTACAGTACAGATATGGGTTTACCTTAAACTGAGTATAAAATTAAATTTAAGTGTTTTGGGAGCATAGTTTTGGGAATATTTAGGGTTTACACAAAAAGTGTAGAAAAACTTATGTTTTCAGGATCTCTGGTGCATAAAAGCAGAAGCTGCTTCTCCATATTTCAAGTATTTTACTTTTGGAATGTTGGACTTATTTGGAACATATTCTGTCAAACCCAGAAATATACGAAGGCCCTGATTCATTTACAGCTTTAGGTGTTCACAGAAAGTCTTTTAAAATCAATCAAAAGCTGGGAAATTAAAAAAACAAATGTATTACCGTGATCATAATATCCCGAGACTTAAGCACTTTCAACCTGGCCTGGTTCATCAGATTGGACATCTGACTGTGAAGGAGGAATGAGATTAACTCAGGAGGGTTTTAGAAAGGCAGGGGAGAGTGGTTGGTCCTAAAATTGACATTTATAACGGAGATGATCGGACTAACTCACATTTTCTTCTGCTGCTCAATCTGTTTGTCTTTCTTCTCATAATACTCCATTATCTTCAGCCTCTGACTATGCACGAGGCGTCCCTTCTCAATATTAAACTCCTCCTCCGCCTGTAACATACGTACACAGTCAGGACACCACCGTTCACGCACACACACACACACACACACACACACACACACGCAACCCTGTTATTTTCACCCACTGTTAGAGAAGCCCATTAGGTGAAGGATCAGGATTTACCTTTGCATCAATTTCTTCTGCCTTCTCACTGGCCTCTTGATCGATGAAGGCCATCATGTGTTTAATCTGGAAAAAGAATATACACATTACTATGGAGGCGTGTGTGTCTGTGTGTGCAGGAACAGGGTGACAATCAGTTCTAATGATATACATTAGAAAAACTGCAATATAGATAAACAGGTCATATGGGTTCTTTGCATGATGCCTTAGACAAACCACTTTCGGTTCCCCAACGAACCCTTACATTGGTGAGTCGTTGAGGAACCACTGCTGTGAGATTTGTAAATGAAGAACCTTTAAAGAACCATTTAGTACTAGGCACACTACTATATTTACATTTCAAAATCAGAGAGAGCTACTGAGAATATATTTTACATCACACACACACACACACATATATATATATATATATATATAGAGAGAGAGAGAGAGAGAGAGAGAGGAGAGATCTCTGCAGTGCAAGACCAAACACATGCTAAACAACATACATTTTCAATGTGTGCTGTTCAGTTTCAGTAAAAGACTACATTACTGCTGAATATTTTAGACCTGTAGGAAGGTGCAAGGTCAGGACAGCATTACGCAAACTTGGAAGTGGGAAAATGAGAAATGAGAGTGAAAGAAAACTGCCTTTATTAGGTAATACCAAAATGTGCTGAATGTAAACGCAAAACAATTTTTTCTACAACTTTACACACATATTAAGACTGACAGGTAGGTCAGGCAGGGTTAATTAATTTTATTAAGCCTTAACTCATCACTAAATGACAACTCTTTACCCTTTAAAAAAGCTGTGCATTCATCTTTCATTTCTCCAATCGAGAGCTTCACGTGCCCAGACAGCACATCTGTCACAGAAGCTCTCACTGGTAAAACTGAAAATGAAGGGTTTTTGAACAGCATCCACCAAAGTGCTTTGATTAAATGCAATATCTTAATTTACAGTAAGATGTTTGTATGGAATTTATGGGAGTGACTTTTGACCAAGACTGACTTTAATATGATAAAAAAAAGTGCTTATCTTTTTTAAAAACAAGTGTTTCGGTCTATTAAATAAATCTTAACAAAAGACACGGACTCTAATGTGTTCAAAAAAATAAGCTCACTTGAGTACTAAGTTCTAAGTTATACATCTAAAAATAGCGATAATCCTTTATATGAATATTTAGTTCTCAGTGCATGGTTAGTGTTTTTACACACACAAACACACACACATACATATAAAAAGACACACACAGACACACACACACATACAGTTAGGCTGACAAGTTTGTTTTACCTGTTTTTGAACGTCGACATTACTGAGCGCCATGGCTGTGTGTGTTTGTTGTGTTGAAGATTTAACAGCGGAATAAAAACAATACAGCGAAAAAAATAACAAACCGACCAGCACCTTTCCAGCACCCGACCACAAACTTCACTTCTACTGTTCAGCAGACACGGAACAAGCGTCACCCAGAGTGACGTTCCAAAACGAGCACCACTCACTATACACTACACACTAAACACTGCATACTACACTTCTACTGTACACACTACTACTGTACTCACTACTTCTCTAATATGTACACTACTCACTACACCCCAAACCTTACACACTAAACACTACACACCATACTGTATACACTACACACTAGACTCTATACAACATACTATATACACTACACAATACACTCTAAACATCATACAGCGCTGGACTGGCCGTCGGGCATACCAGGCATTTGCCCGGTGGGCCGATGGTAATTTTGGCCGGCCCCTCCTACCAAAAGTCAGCGACCGGCGCGGCACCGCTCTCCAACGCAACCACCCCCGCCCCCACATTGATTGACAGCTAGAGGGGCCCGGCCTGGATAGTACCACTGAGCGGGCACGTCTCAAAACGAGTACCACTCACTACACACTACACGCCACACTCCACACATACTACACACACTACATAATTCACATTACACTATACATACTTCATATTACACACTATACAATACTAATAACACAATACACATTACACTCTACACGCTATACACTACACATCTCAGTGCATACTACAGATTAAACACTACACAATACACACTACACGTTACACACTACAAAATTGTTTAGGTGAATGTGGGAAATTTTGCTGTCAGAATTTCTTTTGTGATAATGACTTTAAGGCTGAAAGTCAGTACACCTGCTGCCACCCTTTCCTCTTGAATCCAGGTCTAGCCCCTCCCCTCTTTTCTATCAGCAGCCACCTATGAACAAAAAGTACAAACACATTTAAAAAAAACTGAGAGTGAGTGAGAAGCAGTCTATGATAGCCAGCTGTTAGAAGAACTTCACACCTGTGGCCAAAAATATCCAGTGAAATGGATGATAGTGCTGAGAACTGAACACTTGTTAGGCAGTGTATAAGAGCTCGGACGGGCTATAAGAGAGTTGCAGGTGAAACCACTTAGAAAAAAGGAACCATGAGGCTCTGCCTAGCTGTGTTTGCCATCCTTGCGGCTGCCCATTGCCATAAACTCTTCATAGGGTAAGTTAGACTTATTCAGGAACGTCTGCTCCTGCTTCCATTTGTAAAAGAGTGTTTATACTCCTAACAGTGATGTTTAACGATTTTAAGTACAGATTTGTTTAAGTGGAACTTTAAGAAATTGCTGCAGTTCTTGAATTGGATTTCGCATTTAAAAGCCATTCAGAGTGGGTTTGATATGAATTGGTTCACCATAGAGAAAAGAATTGATGACTTCTTCATTGTGGAGGTGAAATGAAATGACACATCTACACAAATATAGCCATTATATTAACCATCTGAAACCTCTTGTGAACCTGAACGTTTCAGTCTTAATATCAGACAGTAATATAATAGTATTTCTAAAAAAAGAGGGTTTTTTTGGGACCTACTTTGCATTACAACACTACATGTGCCCCTCCACCATGAACAGAATTTAAAAACATTTCAAGCCACAAATATCATAAACCTATGTGTAACCCATCAGGAAGCATACTTATAACCATTTTATGTGATAATTTTCTGTGAGGAACCTTTTAGAGGCATTCAGCTCTTCAGATGCTTGGGTTATATTTCTAGGATCTGTCTTTAGAACAAAACTTTTCACAACTTTTTCTTTTGTATCTTCATAGTTACTAATTAGGTACTAATTATGAATAATGAATAATTGGTAGAAATCCACATGACCTTTTAAGAGCAGTTTGTAAGCTACATTTCATACTCCAATTAGATTGCCTAGACAAAAATAACCATCAGAATCAGAATCAGAATCAGAAAACTTTATTTATCCCGAAGGAAATTATTCATACTAATATTATTATGGTATCAGAATCTAAACTGGATTAATATGTGCAGGTGACTATGAATATGAACAGCTTCAAACAAACTTACAATGAGTTTGTGGTGTTTCTTCATGTTTGTTCATGAAGGTGAGTTCATGAGTAAACCCAGATATGACTGGCATTTAAATATTGACAGTAGGCATTTGAAGTGATATAACAGTAACTCAGTGGGTAGGATACTTGCCTCCAGGCCAAGAGGTCATGGGTTCAAATCCTACCACCACTGGGTCCCTGAGCAAGACCCTTAACCCCAAGTTGCTCCAGGGAGAGACTGCCCCCTGTACTTAGAGAATGGAAGTCGCTTTGGATAAAAGCGTCTGATAAATGTCGTAAATGTAAATGTAAATGTAACAGTCCCCTAAGGAACTATTCCATGCAAACTGACCTCAGGTTATAAAAGCTTCAGTAGTCCAGAATTTGTGTGTGTGTGTGTGTGTGTGTGTATTTTGTAAGACTGAACTTTAGTGGTTTGGGTGATGTTTCGAAACCTACATTCTTGCTCAACAGAGACCAGGTTCTTAGGATTAATGCAGAATCTGAGGAGCACATTCAGCTTCTGAAAGAGCTGGAGGATGATGAGGGATGGGAGGTGAGGCTGTTTTCCTCTCACAGGTTAATGTGGACTGTTGTGAAATTGTGCTCAGCTAGTTTTGACCTGCATGCTTCAGTGCTGCAGTCATTAGAGTCAGTATTATCTATATTTCCATGAAAACAGACCAGATATCAAGAGTAAACCACTCTGTTGATATTTAGCTGGACTTCTGGACTCATCCTGCATCCACTGACCTGCCTGTGGACATCCATGTGCCATTTGCAAGTCTACAAGCCATCAAGAACTTCCTTCAGGCCCACAGGATCCCATTCTTTGTTATGATCAACAATCTACAGGTGAAGAAGATCCAGCTGGATTTGATTCCTCAGGATGAATCCAATTAAACTGAATTGCAATTTTTTAGTAAACATTTCGGCACAAATCACAAATTAATTCAGTACGATTACATTTTTTTAGGTTGTAATTCACAGTTATTTTTAAAATTACACTAAACACACAAACATGAATACAAAAGCAGTTTACACAGTAGTTGGATGTGGCCTATCCGTAAAAAAAAGAAGAAAGCAGAACTTACAAGTGACAAAAAAGAGCCAACCAAGCCACATGTAAACATACAATCAAAAGTATGAGTATGATGAGTTTAATGTAATATTACCCACAATGATCTGAATACACTTAAACAGGCCTTATATTAAAACATAGACACCAGAACTGTCAAAAAATCGTTTTATCTATAAAATTTTATTTTATAAAGGGGAAAGAAAATGAATCTTACTCACAAAGTTAAAGTTAATGTAAACAAATATTCTAAGCCCTATATGACAGGTGGTTGGTGTTTCCAAAATATGTCAAAAAATAAAAAACACTGAAAATGGAGATACATGGTGTTGTTCCAACAGCAATAATAGATATGAATAGTTATCACAAATGACCAATAAATCAATCAAAATGTGCCATAGGAGCTAACTGTAATATAAAGTTTGTTGTTTATGAGTTACAGTATTTATATCTGCTAGACATTGATTTACTGTAGAGATGCAAGCTAGTAAAGGTAAGTGAAACACACAGGGTCAAACCACACTCCCAGTCATCACATGATTTACTTGGCTGTGTGGTACTATATTAATATCACAATAGAGACTGTATATAGTATAAGCCGCCAAGTCAGCAGTGAAGTTGATTTAGATGTTTTAAATCCTGACAGCTGCTGTTCCATCACTAACATGCTTTATGTTCTGTGTTTTTCTCACCACTGTCTTGGGAGGCGTGGCTCCACTCTTGAACTGAATGTGATGATTTGTTGTGGTTCAGGAACTCCTGGACAAGGAGCAGGAAGGTGTGGAGGTTAATGCCATGCAGGAGCGGAATGCAAAAAGTTTCAACTTTGGAGCATATCACACACTGGACACAGTGGGTCCCCCATTCTCCACCTCCACACACACACACACACAGACACACACACACGCATATACGCATACACACACATACACACACACATCACACACACAAAGATGCACCATGCATGCATACACACACACACACACACACACACATAAACACACACACACACACACACAAAAACACACACACACACAAACACACACGCATACACGCACACACA
>JBBPDH010206488.1:0-14285 GCA_037974565.1 Clupeocharax schoutedeni
AGGGGATCGTGAAGGCCATTCAATTGTTTCAATTCCTTCATCCTCCAGGTACTGCCTGCATACTCTTGCCACATGAGCCGGGCATTGTCATGCATTAGGAGGAAACCAGGACCTACTGCACCAGCGTAGGGTCTGACAAAGTGTTCAAGGATTTCATCTCGATACGTTATGGCAGTCAGAGCACCATTTCCTAGGCAGTAGAGGTCTGTGAGTAAGATTTCAGTACCCTTGACAACTGTCAGAAATGTGGGCTGCATTTTTCAGCTGCATTTAGAACATCATTCTTATGGCAACAGCCTTCAGTGCCAGTGGTCTACAAATGCACCCCACCTACACTTTAACTTTTGGAATATTTCAATTGTTGAAAAGGTCAATAGTCAAGTTGCAGGGTCATATAATGTCAGGTCACCTGTTAATGTGAAAGCAATGTTCACAAAAACAGTATATGCAAAACTAGTAACCGAGACTTGAGAATGTTATTGTGTTTGTCTTGCCTTTTTTTTTTTTTAAAAAAAAGAAACACTTCATGATGATTAAACAATAACAACTGCGGCTTTAGAGCATTGGGAGGGAGAGTAGAGGAGGTGGAAGTAAGGACAGTGATGAATGAGGGCTGGAGGTGATTTCACCTGCGTCCATGTTGTGCAGAGAATGTCATCTTTGCTGCTATTACGTGGGAATGGAGCACTTAACCATTCATCCCTACACCAGAATGCTCGTTTAGTCTCCTACAGCTCTGGGGAGGGTGCCACACACATAATATAGAGTCGATAATGAAGCAGAATTAATCACGCTGTAATATGGTGGTAAGCATTTTCATTCTACTGCACTGATGGACACTGCAGGGGTCGAGAGATGAAGAAAAGCATAAAGAAACATGCACGCATGCTGAGAGAGAGAGAGAGAGAGAGAGAGAGAGAGAGAGCGCAAGAGAACATGCTGGCATTAATGATTCAACAGCATAAGGCATCACAAGGATTTGTTTGTTTTGTTCTGTATTTTCAGTCAGTAAAATTCCTCAACAAACAAAACAAATACAGCCATGTGCAAGACTTTGGCATCTGACACAAAGGATCTGTGATGATTTGTTGAAAATGATTTGTTGAAAATACTTAAATAAAAACGCCCCAATACATACATTTACACAATTTAGTTTACAATATAGGACAATTATTTATCATAAATTTGAATGAAAATAATGATTAGACATTATGGTGTTTGTTGTATGACATTCTATGGGTTGCTTAGGACTTGTTGACTAGTCGAACAATCAGTCCACTATTAGGCAGCAGCCCAGGATAGAGCCAGAAGTACAGCAGCAGGGAAAAAGAGCAGTGTATACACAGGGGCAGCATCAGAAATACAACATCAAGATTAAACCAATTCCGATGAAAGCTGTGTATGACCGTGCTGAAATATAAATCATAGTGAAGATTAACAACTGCAGTCTCTGATAGTACAGAGCTGTTTGGCACACATGCAAAGTGACCAATCACAGATTATTTAGTACAGTCAGCAGAGGTCTGACAACCTATAGATTCAAATTTAATTTAGATAAGCCTAAATTATGCTCTGAGTAGTCATTTGTTGTTGACAAAATGCTTCTCTGATGTACTGGAATTTTTTTTTTTTTGGAAGGGAGTCAATTTTTTTTAATGGTTAGACATGTATTCCCTACAGTTAACAACTTACTAACTACACTAGCCCTGGGAAGTCAGAGTCAGTCATTTGATTGCAAACTTTAGTGTTACATAATGCAGATGAATTTCTAAATTGTTCAAACCTGTGTTCCTCTACATGTATTCCTCTAATCAACATATTCATGACTACATATTTTTAAACAAGGCCTTCTCACTGTCATATAAAAGACTGATCAAATATTGTTTTAAATAAATATCTACAGAAGCATGAAACAAAAGCATATAGAATGGATTTTTCGGGTTCATTTATGGTTTGCTACAATACCTGCTCTCCAAACATCTACACATTCTGGTTTATGCGTATACAGTTACCATGCAGAATCGAGCATCTCCTCTTTTTCCCAGCCTCGATTCTGAATTGCACTCAGGTGCCCAGTCCATACACAGAAGTGATTGTCATTCTGTCAGGTTCAAACATCAGCTGAATGGGCTCGGAGTATTTGAAACAGCAGCACAACATTTCACTCTCCGCTGTTAGACGAGAAACTTCTAGATTCAATCCAAGTTGTAAAACACACAGTTTAGTAGCAAGGACTTTATAGTTCTAATACATTTCACTACATTTTTACATTATTCACTACATTATACACTTTACTCTTCCTGCAGATTGACCTAATTTGTTTTGATACAGTTTTAAACAATATTATACCATAGTCACTTCAAACCAAACTGTCAGAGGTTTTTTTAGTATCATTATTTACACACAATTTTAGTTCTGATTTTCCACTCAACCGTTTTTGGAGATCATCATGGAATGCATCAGATCAGAGACAAATTGATGTTCACTCTGGGCTTGAAAAACAGCTCTATATGTGTTTTGTTTAAAGACGCCATCTGTGAGGCTCAATGATGCTTGACAGATATCTGTCGAGCTAAACATCTGGACCTGGCAGCAAGTCCGAATCTTAAGGAAGTGTGGCCACTTCCTTAATATTGACTGATCTGGTAGCCCGGTGGATCCACATGCTGGCTGAAGAAGCAAAATAGTCTCATGCATGATATTCATGATTACATTTACAGAAATTAGTCCTTACCCTTTGAGTTCTTTTAGTTTTCTGTGAAAACATAGTCTGGAGACCAGACAGTCTGGTCAGAGATTCCTCCTGGTGAAAGATATGTTGCTGACCAGTCATGTGGTGCACAACCCCAATTACAGGACAGCAAGTTTTGTTGTGCGAGCAGTGCAGTCATCTGATCACTCTGAAAGTCATACTTAAAAACAAGCTAGACATCTACAAAACATTTCCAATGGGCTTTGAAGGATATCAGTGTTTCAGTTTCAGTTTGTGTTTTTAACCTGCTGAGAGCTACTGCTATTGTAAATACATTTTCATACAATATTACTTGTGGCAGTGGTTTGCTCACATTATTACTGATAGGTCTGTAGTTACTGCAGTATACTGGATGTTTGTTAATGTACCCAGTATGTATAGCTACAACCTACATTATTATACAGCTATGCAAAGAGGAGGACCTGCAGAAGTGTGGTTATGAAGTGTTCTGTCATTAGAAGAGATGGCAGCTCCCAGGGAGGCTGCAGCTGAGAGGGCTCCTGAGATCATGGTGTTAAAAGTTAGTCTTTGTTTGTCTTTGTTGGTTAATTTAAAATATTTTTTTGATTTTACAAGATGACCTGACATTTCCTGTGTAAAGTGTGTAGACTGTGCATTCAATCCTGAAGCTTTACCGATGCAACACTATATTTATCTGCTGAAGTGGTAGATCAGGACTATTTTTCTTTGTAAAGCAGTGAATAAATTAGAGTAAATTTTTTCCTCCATCACTGGTTAAATTATTATATATTATTGTTACCCATATTATTTATCATTGTGAAAATAGGTGCCAGTTGCTGCTTTGTGGGTGTGCGATGGTGACATAATCCGAAGGACAGTATTTTTAGTCTGGGAGAAATGTTCGTTAAGAAAATGTATTTCTGTTATCTGGGTGGAAATCTGCCATAGAGTCAAGTATCACAGAATGTGTCTGTATGTGTGCTGTATTTATTGTGCATCATCTCCAGTTCACTAACCCACATTCTGAAATTCTGAACACAAACAGAGGCATGTGAGCTGAATACTTTTCACATGGGCTCCATTCAGACGCAGGAGCGAGTTCATGTCAACCTGAAGTGCTTTGTAAGACTGTGAGGTTGACAAGTGGTTTTCCATTCTAGTGGCTTATATACACCTGAGTACTCTTTGCTAATAGCAGCACTTAGAGAGTGTTTAGCATCCCAGATCCCTGCATTATTGTGAGATCAAAGCTGGGGCTAATTAGGCTGATGTATGATAATGCAGTCGATTGAAGGTCTTCAGTTACACTCTGAGCACTTTAGTATGCTCGCACACACACACACACACACACACACACACACACCTCAGTATACAGTGATAATGAAGTCAGTATCCTTATCAAAAAGTCCATGATTATTGCATGACTTTTTATTTATGCAGTAGATTTCCTCCACAGAAGCCCTTAAATGAGCTTGAGCATGTTTGTGGAAGATCTTTTGGTGTTACATGCCAATGCATTTGGCCCTTCCATTTTCTACAAAAACTTCTATAGCTGTGCTTGTCAAATGAGGTTGTGTTATTAAGCTGAATGCAAATCATTAATTTCACCTACTTTTAAGTTTTACCTTATAAGTAACATTTTTGATCAAATGATCAGCTCAACAATAAAGCTAATTTTGCTTAAATGTGTGTTTGCTTAGTATATTACTACGTTATTGGTGCTGTATATATTTTTTTTTCCTGCATAGAGTTTTAAAGCATGGACTCCTTCAGTACCATGCACAATATATAGAACATAATCCCAGTTTAATTAGGCAACTGATTAATGTTGAAAGCCTTTACAGATCATTATCATTCACTGAACATAATGTGTGTCCATGGCGCATTCATTATTTTATATTGGACGGTCAGAACATACGTGCCAGAGGGAGGAACACCGCAAGAGGACCCACCAAGATTAGGGCATCCTATAAAAGGGGAATTGGAAGAGAGAGAGAATTGAGTATGCACAGCATTTTGGATGCAACTTTACAAGCCCCAACTCTATCTTGGCTCTTAGCTTCCAACCCCGAGGAATCTCCCCGCTCCCCAGTGGTCAACATATAAAGAAATCATTCGCTTGGAATTGCAAACAATGTGCTGCTGTCTTTAATAAAAAGGGCACACATGCTAGGATAATGGCCTCTTTCCATTTTGTGACATTTCAACCAATCAGTAAGCAGTGATGCAGTCAGCTCGGCTGTAGCATGTTTTTAGCCCTGACATCAAGCAGTTTGTGTATGGCTTGTTAGGAGTCACCTTAATTGTAATGGAAAAACATTTGTTTGTATCACAGAGTGGCTCCTTGTGGGAAAATGCCCCAAAACAGCCAAAACATATACAGTACTTCACAGTCTCCAGAAATGGAGCCAGCGTAAGCAAATGGGAAGTTTGTTTCTACAAGCCAAATAAGAGGACTTCCAAACTTCAGTAGAACTGAACATATTCTGCTTGTGAACAACTCTGTTTCTCTTTCTTTCCAGGAATCATGAGTGCTGGTACACTGAGCATCGTCTGAGCTGACATTATGATGCAACTTCTCTGTCCATCAGCTATCAGAACTAAATGACACAGTAAGCCTCACAGCAAACACTAATAATGGACATTTGCTGTTTGGCCTCCAGGATGGTTGGTTACACTTTTTGATGCGTGATAAGTATATTGCAGTGGATTTTGATTGAACTCTATCTATGATTGAACTCTATTTGGACAGAATAGGGTGATGCACAGTGTTGTGTTGCTGTTCTGATTAGAATTCATAGTAAATCAACAGTGTGTTCTCTGCCCATCCGCATGGGGATCCAAACTTTTGGAAGTTCATTTACATGATATGTAATTATGGAATACCATTATTCTTTTCTGTCTAATAGTTTAATTGTTTAATTGTTTTAGCTCCAAAGCTAAAATAAGTTTTCCTTCATTTAAATCAAGTTAAAATTAAAGAATGGGGTCATCATCTACTACTAGTTTTAAAATGCAGAGCATAAAAGTACTCAGTGTGTCATATGATGCGTTCCCAAGACTTGCAGGGCTGAAATAAATGATAAAAAATTAATGGACAATTTCTGCTGGTATTTTACTGATGGATTTTTGATCAGTCCGCCTTTAAACGTAAGTAGTAATAGATAACCGTTGTCTGTTCTTCAGGTGGCTGAGTCTGGTGAACCAGACATCAGTGACATACCACTTGGGCTCCTCTCAGTCAGTGCCAATTCAACAGGTGCCACGTTCCTCTGTGCAGAGAAGACTGCAGTTATTCTTGAGGGTAACAATTATCAATTCGCCGAGATTGGCTGCCGCATTTGTCAAGCTTCCCTGCATCGAAGTTACCCAAAGCTGTTAGCTAACACATTTGACTTTACCTAGAAATTGTTGATGGGTCTGGAGGATGGAAAGTAAAAAAAAAAAGACAATCTCCAAATTTGAAATGAATTTATAAAATTCCTATTGCAAACAAAGCGGCAAAAGTGGTGGTGGCTTAGTGGGTAGGATACTTGCCTCTGGACCAAGAGGTCATGGGTTTGAAGCCTAGCTTCAGCACGCAACCAATGGATCCCTGAGCAAGATCCTTAAGCCCAAGTTGCTCCAGGGAGACTGTAGTTAATGAATGAAAGTCACTTTGGATAAAAGCAGCTGATAAATGCTGTAAATTATACATTATTTTTGTTCAACCTTAAGTTTGAATGTATTACTGTTCAAGTTGATGGCAAACAATTTGATTCTCTGCCGCGCTTAGCAACAGGGATTCTTTCAAAAAAAAGGTGTTGAATGAAAGGTGCCAAGAAGAGGTGCGGTTCTTGAGTTACACCAACTTCATACCTTGATCAAAACCTCAGCCCCAGTGAATGATCTCCAGCACTTTTTGTGAAACATGCCCTGTTACTCTTTTAGACGCCTGTTCTCAACTGAAGACTTGAAGACTCTGAAGGCTCCACACTTGAAGATTTATAAGTGAATCAAATGAGGCCAGTGATGGATTCTTTGCATGAAACCTATTTCCCCACAAGCCATCAAACTTCTCAACACACTACCTGACCCCACCACCTGCACACTCTCTTGAAGTGTGAACTGACTTAAACTTTCATGTTTGCACTTTGCAATAGTGCCCTTTTCATGATATACATGCTGCTACATGCAAAAGCACAATTTTACAGGGTCAAAAGAATATACAATCGAGAAACACAGGAAAATTAAAAATGAACCGCTTGGTAACTAGGAAGGGCTAACATACTTTGCACACAAGCATTGTCTCTTAGCTCTATATATATGCCTTGGCCTAAAACCCAGGTGATCAAGATCTTCTAATTAAGGACTTGTGCGAAAATCTGGAGTGGATCTCCAAAGAAGGTTGTCTGTTTGTCCCTGCCTCTAACTCGGATCCAGGGCCAAGACTTACACCTTGGTACTAAATTGCATTTTTTTTTTTTTACTTTTTTATGCTTATAATTTATTTCCATGTGTGTGTTCTTTGTGTTTTTATACTGAAAAATCTGCACCCATGTATCTCTAATATTAGGGATGTAAACTTGTACATCTCTAATATTACTTTGACTAGTTTTTTATTGACATTTTTGGTGGGATTGGTTTTGCCAAGAAGATAGATGTGCAATAAGATTTTAGATGCATGTAATATCCAGACCATGAGAGATTCCACCAGGACAGAGTTCAGTAGAGTCCATTCAGGGCAGAGCTAGGGCCATGATACAGTATACTATATTATATAGTTGTTCATCACACAGCATGTATGCCAGCAACTGTTACATTTACATATATGTGCATTTAGCAGACGCTCTTATCCAGAGCGACGTACATCAGTACATCAGTACATCAGACTCGTCTGAGCACCTTTCATCTACCTAGACATTTAGAAACTGTATACATTAAGCACAGAAACGAGAATGTCTCTTCGATTTCTTCTTCTGATTAAGCAAGACCACCAAAGATCATGACCCCAGATGAAAAGATCACTGTTTATTGTGAAAGAACCTCAGAAACAGACTGCAGAAGTGTCACACTGGATTCAGACGCTGATGGGTGTCAGGAGCTCTTTGTATGATTCAATTAATTTGGAGTCATACTCAGGTTGAGATCTGGAAAATTAAAGGTGCTTGTGGTTCCTGATCCTTGCTTCATGTTTCCCGGTCTGAGTTAACCCTTAGAACTCAGAGCATATTTGTAAAATCAACAAATACAACCAGTGTTGCTCTACTACACACTCACTGTTTGCTGCTCTCCAGACCCCCTCCCTCTGCGGGTTTTCTCCTCCCACTTGTTGGCAGAGACTATCCTGAAGGTCTCCCAGGTTCAAATATCTTATGTTTTTTTTGTTTGTTCCTAAGACCTAAAATGAAAGAAATGCATTAATTTTTATTCTTTATGAACATTTGCAGTGTGAAGTGTTTATTATAGTTACATGGCTTTTGTTTATTACAATAACTTTGGTTCTAATGCCAAACTAAGCTTAGCATGGTGTCTGACATCTCGGGCAAACCCAGGTAACCTACATATATGGAGCTGTATGGCTACAATTTACCATTTGTTGTGCAGATTTTTATCACAGATCTGTGCCACTGATGTTGTAAGTGTTAACCTAGGGTTGTAACAGTATTGCATTTCTTAGATGTGTCACGAGTCCATGCATGATGTCCACTGTGTTGAGAACTGTCATATGTGTAGACTAACAGAGGATACACATATTTTGCATACATACATATATACATACATACATGTAGTTAATATTAACCTTATACAAGGGTGCAAACTTCAAAAGTAGGCCTTACTGGCACAGTAGTGCTGTTTCAGGGCTTTTGATTTGTGCTCATCCATTTATTCCCTGGATGATTCTACTGCAGTCTTAAGGACAGTCTGCAGTTCTACTTTCTTTTGTACGTCTTTACAGATAACCGGAACTCCTTCTGAGCTTACTATAAAAGAACTGTAATTGGATCCTCTGAATGTCCCTCCAAAATTCTCAATTACTTTTCCTCATCATCTCAAACCTATGACTGCACACAACAATAACCTTGACATGAGCTGACTGAGTAAATGCCTCACATATATCTCTTTAACAGCCTCTTTTCTCCTGCTAGGACAAAACAAATTGTCCTTTTTTCATAAAGACGTTTGTGTAACTAGTCTAAAGAGACAAATAAAAATGATTTATCACACATCTTATGTTCAGCATATCTGAAAACTACAGCCTTACAGCTGGCCAATTCATAATTAATAGCCTGACACATTTTCTCTATTTCTCCTCTCTATTCCCCTATAGCTTTTCTCTTTTCTGCAAATAGTTTATTTATTATGGTTTTTTGCTATTGCCATTTTGCTGTCATGCTAGAATAGGACTTTTGAAATGCATGTTGGCCCTTATTGGATGTTGTTTCCACTTTACTCCTTATCAGGTTGCTCTCATGTCTATCGTACCCCTCAGCTCTGCCCTTTCCAGCTAGGCTGCTATACGGAGGTACGCCAGAGTCACAAGTTGCACTCTTTACAGTTGCACTTTTTACCACACATTTTACCCTGTAAACCTAAGCAGAACTAACTCTCATTTATGCTTTCTCAGAGGGGAACGAGTGCACAGTTGTCTAGCCCAACTACCTCTGCTGACTCTTAACTGTACCTGCTCTGTCAGATATCTGGTGAATCTGTTCAACAGTGATTAAGTCTGTATACTAAGGCCTTCTGGGTCGACCAGAGGAGGATGGGTTCCCCTTTTGAGTTTTGTTTCCTCCTGAGGTTCTTTCCTCCAGTTTTAACAAGTGTTTCCTCACCTCTGTCACCTTTGGCTCACTAGGGGCTCAGAGCTGTATTCTATAAAACTGCTTTGGGACAATAATGGTTTTAAAAGGCATATATAGATTTAAAAAAAATAGAATTGTATTCTGTTAACTATCTTAGAACTACATAGTCCAGGAGATTCAAATGGAAAAGTCTATACAATTATTATATCAAGATACAATACCACTCAGAGGCATTACAAAGTCCAAAAGGCAGGCAGTCATAGTCATACAGGCCAGGGTGGAGGCATTTTTTACATTTACCAGACGCTTTTATCCAAAGTGACTTCCATTCCCTAATTACAGAATACAGTCTCCCAGGAGCAACTTGGGATTAAGGGTCTTGGAACCCAATGGTGGGATGCTGAAGGTAGGATTCAAACCCATGACCTCTTGGTCCAGAAGGAAGTATCCTACCCACTAGGCCACCATCACCACACCTTTTTATACCAAGGTGGTCCCTTCACACCAGATCCCATGGTCTGCATTTGCCTAAAATAATGTGAAAGTGACCATTTGTCATACGTGAACACACCACTGCACACAGTGTGAACAGCACGAAATTCAACCTCTGCATTTAACCCATTCACCAAGTGAAGCAGGGGGCAGCCAGGAACACGGCGGCCGGGGAGCAGTGCGCGGGGACGGTACCTTGCTCAGGGTACCTCAGTGGTGCCTAGCAGCCTTGGGGATCGACTTTCTGGTTGCAGGGCGGATGCCTTAACCACTAGGCCATCCAACTGCCCGTAATGTAAATAGCACACATACTAACACATACAGCAAATAATATATTTGTAAAAAGTCTTTCTCCTCCTCTTTCCTCCTTTATCTTCTGATGTATATTTTCGTATTGCACAGCTCACGTGTATTTCAATGTACAGTTGTTATTACATTTTGTGCACATTACAGATGAACATAGATCCTGAATACTCAGTCTACTGTATTGTATGTTGTAATGTGAGTTTTTTAATGTTCAAGGTTCAGTCTTGTTCTATTAAATTTCATTGTTTACAATGTTATTCCCTTCTTTGTAGATACAAAACTTTATTTCTAAATATATACGTACAAAACCTTATTTTCCCAATTGTTGCCCTCAGATCTCACAGTAATGCCCATGAACATGCATCTTTGCAAAACCTCCTTTTCTTGGACAAAAACAGACACATTTTGCAAATGAATAAATGCAAATTAAGGTGGACTTTTACTGATATTGGCTTTATTATTGCTTGTTATAGGATCTTGTATTTTTCCTCACTCTTTCATCTTCCTAGAGTGCAACAAAACCATGGGATCTGATCTGAAGGTTTAAAAAAAGCCTAAGGTTTAGGAGAAAGTAATAAACCTCAAACTATAATAACTTCAATAGCAGGAAGCCGTTAATAGAATCTAAGGGGAAGGCATCAGACCAACAGAGACCCCAGTGTTGCTTTTTACCTTTTATCAAAAATACCTGATGACATACAACCCATCACACACACACACACATATACAGTCAGCTGAACAGTCCTTAGCTGGCTGACTTTCCTCTTTGTCAATCTTAGTTAACTGTAGTCCAGTTCAGTTGCCTATTGTATAAAGCACCAAAAATACATACATAAGCAAAACAGAGAACTTTGTCCCTATAAAATAGCTTCAAGAGTGGAGAAATGCCACCCGTCTTGAATTTTGATGCTCATGTGAGATCCCTTAGCTGCTCCTGTTTGTTCCATTTAAAAATCTTATCTAAGTTAAGGTCTGTTGTCTGTAAGGCTGAGATGGAAATGCTCATTCAAGCGTTTCTTTCATCACTTGTTGATTTCTGTAGCTCTCTTTCTACATAAATGTGGTTTAACTCGCCCTCAGACCACCCAGAACACCACCACCAGTCTTTAACTCACCCCATAAGTGAACTCACATCTCTTCTATTTTGTTTTCTCTGCATTGGCTGCACTGGAATTTAGGATACAATATAAACTCCTCATTCTCACCTATAGAGCCCTACATAGTCAAACTCCTCAACACATTGTGGACTACCTACACCAAGTCATGTCCTGAGATTCATCCACCAAGGCATTCTTTCTGTTTCTCACTCCAGGCTGAAGATATGTGGAGTTTCTCCCAGACTGTGGGACAGTTTTCCACCAGCACTGAGACTGGTGCAATGAGGCAATGAGCCATTTAGGAGCACTTTTGCATCCATTTCTTTATTGGGCTGTAACATTTTAATCCCATAAGCTAGCCATTCAAGCCTAATGTTGTTAAAGACCCAGGACTACTTATTTATGTAAGTATTTGATGTAAAACTAACATGTAAAATCTTGATATCATTTTAGATTTCGCCATGTGAAATTTTACATTTCTTCTTTTATTTCTACAAGACCGTGTTCAGTAGAGATTTAACTTTAGAAATATGTGGGATAAAGGTCCATAGCCATTGTTATATATGGGACAATCTATGGCTTATTACAATCTAAAAATATATTTCTAAAGGGAATTTGAATTTGACCTTCCTTGGTATTATTTTTACTGCTGAAGAAGTTGATCAGATGACCTCTAGAATGCAGTCAAAGACTGTTACAAACCATTATTTAAAAAGTAACAAGTGGGGCTTATAAAAACTCCACAAAAGGTGTCTGACAGATCATGGCATCCAGCTTCACATTCTGTTTCCTATACTACCAGACAAAAACAAACAAACAGAAAAAAACAACCTTCCAGAAGTCTTTTAGCCTCCTAGCACTAGCTTTGATTTCCTCTTTTATTTGAGAATGGCTGGCACTTATAGTGCCTTCTTTAGGCTGGGAACAAAGAATAAAGGAACACTTACGGCTTGACTTACTTAAGTTAATTTACTTGAGGCTGACTGTGTGTATGGGTGTATGTGTGTGGGGGGGGGATTGTTTGTCACTGGGTATTTTTGATAAAAGTTAAAAAGCAACACTGGTTTCTCTGGTGGTACAATAGCTTCCCCCTTAGGTTCTGTTAATGGTTTCATGCTTTTATAATTAGTTTGAGGTTTGTTACAAGGGGTTTAGTCATTTAGTATTGTAGACCAATTCTTCTCCCTGCTGTGGAGTGCATTGGAATTCCTGTGCGATACACCAAAACCCACCCATAGCAACAATCTTTCCTCAGCCATGCAGGATGGCCAAAGGCTACCTGTGTAAAATGTTAAGACTCCTTGGCTAAATCTAATCCATGCCTGCCTCTGCATCCATTATCACTGCTGTCTGTGTGTGTGTGTGTGTGTGTGTGTGTGCGTGTGCGTGTGTGTGTGTGCACCCTCACCCTGAAGGTGACCCCTCAGTAAAGGCAGTATCATACTAACTCTCCCCCTCTCATTCAACTAATTAAGTACAAAACACATAGACATTAGATTATTACTCAGAAAACAGAAAATCCTTTCATGTTCACCAGGAGATATTTAGCTTTCACTTGATTTATGCATGCACTGTTTATTTGGGGTGGTTATACAGAACACTCCTTTTGCCATATTATGTTAGGCTGAGGTCACTTTTCTGAGCATTTTTCATTTCACAGCAGCTTTATTTTACTAAACTAACTGAGATGCAGAGAATGGGAAAACATAAGTAGTCATGCTTCCTGTAAAAATGTTTGTCCTTTCAGTTAGTGAAGACATATTTGCATCCAGATGACTCATATGCAGTTTGATCTATCTACAGTTCTACCTATAACTGCATTTCTATGAGAATATGAGAAAGTGTGATTGTGTGGTTGCTATAAATGTTTTGAGACACAGAAACATTGTTTTTTAAGGCCAAAAATGTTTGGATAAAAAATTTTGTTTACAGAATTTGGTTCAATTCACAGACAATTTGTTGTATCTTACTGGGTCATTTATGGTTATGGATCGCTGTAAATGGGTGGAGCAAACCACTTGCCTGAAAATAAGTAGGTACAGTGCACATGACCACAACAAACTGTGACATACGTCTTTTTATAAGTTACCTGAGCTTTAGTGTCTTGAGTGTAAAGTGACCATGCTGTTATACGTTAACACACCACAGCACACAGTGTGATCAGCACATTTAACCCATTCACCAAGTGAAGCAGCAGGCAGCCAACACAGAGCAGTGTGTGGGGATGGTACCTTGCTCAAGGGAACCTCAGTGGTGCCACTAGCAGCCTTGGGAATTGAACCCATAAGTTGTCCAGACTGTTTATGAGTCTGATGTGTCTTAAGCGTAATGCTGTATATTTAGATGCATTTTTGTTCCTTGTTTTGTTGTTTTCTGCCCACCATAGTCACATAGTTATTCATAAATATCATGTCATATACATATACAAATAAAATTTTACTGAAACTATGATCAGCTTATGATGAAGATTGTGGGTTGTTTGAAAATGCAGTTCTTTTCATTATTGAAAATCTTTTACTAATACAATGTCACGGGGCACGCTATTACGCTGTGCCCCGGAGCTACCTGGAAAAACACGAGACGACGACCAGGGATCCATGAGGAGAGGATTTATTACAGAAAAAACAAACATAGGCACGTGGGCCAAAACAAAACCAGACTGAAGTTACTAACACCCAGGCGCTCTAAAGCGATGGACCGATCCAGAGACATAACAGACACGGGTTTAAATACAAGGGCACTGATTACAACAGAAACACAGACAGCTGGACCGGGGACGACAGGACCAATGGGTAAACAGGCGGTGATCACAGAGACAGACCAGGGACAGGTGACAGGACCAGACAGGAACGTGAGACCCCTAGTGGGTCTACACAGGAACAGGACCTGGAT
>JBBPDH010206514.1:0-14282 GCA_037974565.1 Clupeocharax schoutedeni
CTATGGATCCTCGTGTCCACGTCTGCTCCCTTCGCCGAGGCAGTTCACGGTCCTGGGGGTTTACACTCCCCCTGGACTGCGACAGTACCCAACTTAAGATAACAAACAGCCACAGAACGGATCAATTCTGATATGTGGATGAAATACCAAATATTTGTTGAGCTGACCCAGAATACAGGGGGTCCTTGAGTTCCTAGTTTTCCACCCGCTGCTTTTGTAGATCCGTTGTTTTTTGGGAAGGTTTACTTTATGTCTTTATTTCATCCACAAGGGATCCAGTTTAGGCTCATCGACTTATCTCTTTCATTCAGTGTGTACTTACGTGGAAAATCAAAGTATTAAATAAAGTATCCATACTGCCCTAATAAGTAAATTATGGTTTGTTGTCCCAGATATGCAGTTTCCCTACTTGTATAATCTCCATCCTAATCCCAAGACTGCTAGTGGCACCACTGAGGTCCGCTTGAGCAAGTGACCGCCCCACACTCTGCTCCACGGGTGCTGAGTTCCTGGATGTTTCGTGCTTTTTTTGGTGAATGGGTTAAATACAGAGGAAGAATTTCATGTTGTTCACACTGTGTGCTCTGGCGTGTTCATGTATGTTATATATTTTTTTATTTTACAATAATACTCCTGTGGCTGAATGCAATCATACCCTCAAAGCCATGAAATACCAAATCTTTGTTGACTTAACCCAAAATGACCCTTTTAGTTGTTTGTTTTTTCATAAAAAGCAGAAATATTCTATATTTCAATGCATGCCCCGTAGAAGTGGTGTCCTTATGTTGCACTTGTCCCCTGAGGGCATTAAAACACTTATAGGCTCTTCAACATGCACCTTTAAAATGATTTAATTTTCCTTGTATTTGCAAACAGGAGTTTATTTGATTTCAAATGAGCTGTAAAATGTTAACTCTGCTGTATTCTTTATGACTTTCTTTATTGGATCTCAAAGATAAAGCTGTAATCAAATATTAAACCGAGATTTCATTTAGAGGTGAGAGTTAATCTTTCGAAGCTGGCCTTGGATTACTCAAACAGGGGTGTTTGTATTCATCAGTATAAAATACGACCTATGTTTATTAATAGCACACTAAGGGTTACGTGGAAACATGGTATAATAGAAATACAGGCTGGTAGAGTTGCTGTTAGGAGGCCTGTGTTATTGTGTGAACACAATCATACAAGAACCAACATGTGATTGTTTGCGTCAATGGTCGCTGTTACCTTTGGTATCCCAGTAAAAAGCTGCTTATTCATCCAGGTTAAGGTCAGTGAGGCAAAAAGTATGTGCTAAAAAAACATAGAAGGGTGTGGTTACTGTAGACGACAGGATACTCCATCATAACCAAGCCTGTGACATTATCTTGCTGCCTCCCACCAGTTGTGCATGCACATGTGAAACTATACTGATAATTGAATGGTTCTAGAATACAAGTCAGATTAACTCTTTCATTCATTATCATTTGGATTTTGAAGGCTATACTGATCATTTTAATATCCTCCATATGTTTGTTTCACATACAGCTCCGGAAAAAAATAAGAGAGCACTGCAATTTATTTTTAAATCAGTATCTCTAGGAGACTGACAACCATTCCATGCCAGTGTCTGTTAAATTCCTACACAATCATCTCATTCTGCCTTATGAGGGACTGATTAGTGATCACCTGAATCTTATTTAATGAGGAAAAGTACAAAAACATTGCTGTAATCGACACCCTCTTCTCACAACAAGACCAGTTGGATGGTGGAACATTACTAGAAGATCATCAAAGGCCATTTCTGCCAGTTTGAGTGAACAAGAGATTTGTTTCCTTTGAATTATTCAAGTTTTGTAAATGCTGCATCATTTCTCTTATTTTGATGTTTTGTCATTTCCTTTAAAATGGTGCTTTAAAGAACAATATTTTTATTTGGAAATCAGGAGAAATGGTGTCAGCAGTTCTTAAAAACGAAGGCAAAGCTGTTCAGTTCCATTCTTGCACCTAAAAAGATAAAAACTGAGAAACTAAACATCTTTGAATTGGACGCTGTATATATACTCTATATTTTAAGTATGAAATGTCACTGAGTGCTACATTTCCTGTAAATGCTTGGTACATTGAAAGTGATCTGCTTCTGTTTTATCTTCAAACATTCTTCTTTGTGGAGACTATTTTAAGCTCTTAGGTAATCTTATTCCAGTTTATCCAGTCAAGCGTCTAGCATTGTTCAGAGCTGTTGATGGTTACACAAAGTTCGGGGTTCCTACACAAATCACCTTGACCTAAATGTTTCCAAGGTGTTCATAGTTCAATAAACCAGACCAGTGTTGGTACCTCAGACCCTAATAATGTGAGGTCAGCATTAGGTGACCTGCTCTCAAGCTTGTGGCAGTGTGGAGGCGCTGTGTAGTCGTAGGTAACACTAGCATTTTCTGGTACAACATGAACAAATTTAGGGGTAAAATATTACCGTGAGCAATGTACAATTGTTCTTGTTACATTATTACAGTTTTGTCTATGCCTGCTTATGTCCCCAGTGTTCATACATATATAAATATTTCCAGTATGCACATTTACAAATATGGGTTACATACACATGCATTTGCCTTCACATACAAATATATTTGTTTCTATTTTTTGTATTAGTTTGTAGTTTACATTGTAGTAACCAAATGTTATTGGACTTTTGTTCATATAGCAGTACTTTATAAATAAAAGTGTACAATACAATAGTTTTGAAAGAATTGTTTAATTTTGCATACAACAATGCGATTCATCAGTAAAAAATTACATTTTAGCCCAGGATTAGCAAAAACTTAGTAACCTTTAAAGGTTTCTGTTTGTTCCTGATGAGTTTTTGGTGAAATGGTGTCTTTTCCAGATGAACTGATATCATGCTCTAAAATATTCAGATGGTTTAAAAAGCGTCCTGTATCTATTACTTGGCACTTTTTGTAATAAAATCTTCTGGTAGTCTATAAGCTGCTGGTGGTGTCTAATGATAGAATTAAGCCAATGTCCAATACGAAGAAAAATTGTGTGTATACAGTAGTAAGTGCTAGGGATGAGCGAGTACAGCATTATCTGTATCTGTATCCGTTAACCATATGAATTATCTGTATCCTATCTGTACTCGGACGGGGCGGGGCCTAACACGAAAGTGGGCGGGATGTCTTGAAATGGGCGGGGCTTTAACCGGCTGATTAGAGTCAGCCGAGTATCCGGTTCAACTCTAGTAAGTACAGTCCTATAACACTGAGTGCAGGATGGAGTCAGCTTCAAGTGTACAACATATCAGGCCTAACTGGTTGCCACGCCTCCCATTATCAAGGTTAGATGTACATACATTGTAATTTTCTGGGTCAAAGTTTCTCAAAATAAAATATAAAAACTGTTTTCTGTCCACCTGCTTTTGTTTTCTGCTGAGGACAAACAGGCAGAATTTTGGGGGGTTAAATAAACTGATAAGGTGGGACAGCAAAAGTAAAAAATATGTCAAAATTATTATTAGACTTTAATCACATTCAAACACATAAACTTTAATATGGAGTTTAATATGGAGTTTCCACTGTTCTTGAAGGTTTGCCACAAGTGTCTGTGGGAATTTGTGCCCATTCTTTCTGCAGATCATTTATGAGCTCAGGCACAGATTTTGGACGAGAAGGACTGGCTCAAATTCTTCCACACCGAACTCATTCAGCCATGTCTTTATGGAGTTGGCTTTGTGCACTGGGGCACAGTAATGCAGGAACAAAAAAAGGTTCTTCTCCAAACGGTGTCCACAAATTTGGAAGTGATCAAAATGTCTTGGTGTGTCCCATTACTATTGTCCATATAGTGTGCTTGGCATCAAATGTTCTGGCACAGAAACGTACAGTATTTTTGAAATAAGAATATTAAAGAAAAAATGATTGGAAAGATATTTTCCTGTTTCTCAAATATACTTTAATCCATGAGCATTAAACTTTTTTGTAAGGGCAAGTCTGAAGTGTGCTGGCCCTTTAAGAGCTGGGCTCCGTTTCTATGGTAACCCACTAAAACAGCTTCGCCTGAAAATATCGACAGTGTTTACTTCATTTATGGCAGTTTTGCTCAAAATATTTAGCAGCATTTGACAAAACTGGTTTGTGCTAGGCTGGTAAACTTAGTTATGTTATCGCAGGTATAATTGGGGTACAGAAATGTTGCAGGAACGTGAGGAAAAGTCCCCAGGAGGCGTCGAGCCCTGCATGAACAGACACAAGCCTGCCTCAGAGACAACACAGGTGGGCTTTAAACCTGACATTCACATACTAGTGAAGTTTTACACCCAGGCTAAAGACTTATGTGACAAAAAACATTTAACGTTAAGTATTTTCAAGTTTTAAGACTAACGAGCTGTGTTGATTTACTTGGTAGGTTTATTTTGGTTTAATGCAACTCCAGAAACTAAAAGCTGGTTGATTTACGCTATATGATGTGAAAATGTTGGCTTTAGGATGCATTAGAAGGCTGAAAATCATGATAAGAAATATTTTTTAAAAATGCACTACATTGCATCTTAATATTGATCTATTGAACGGTTCTTTGTGGAAGCAAAAGTGTTTGTTCCCCAGAATTTGTTTTTTTTTTTTTACAGTGTGGTGCCTTCAAGTGTGAAGCTCCTTGCTAAACTATATGGACGGCTGACCATTCTAGCAACAGTGATTATAATGACATTCCATTTAACTATACAGACTTACAGACTTTAATGTTAAAGAGTGAAGATATTTCAGCTTCCACTCTTCTGGGAAAGCCATACGATTTTGGAGTGTTTCTGTGGACATTTGTGGAACCTTGAGCACTTCCTGAAGACAATTAAATAAATGACAAAAAAGCGTACCTAAGAGTCTAGGCTGAGAACAGTGGTCATAATGCTGATCAGAACAAATACTGACTCTAAAGCGTGTTAGAATTATACAAACTCTTTTGAGGGAAAATGGGGGGGTTACACAGTGCTGTACATTGCGTAATATTCCTCAGACATCTGAATGCAATTCAGTTAGACAATTTTGAGTCAGATTAATAATGAGCAGTCGTGTTCTTGACAGGACATTTCACATCTACTGGCAAGTATATTTAAAGATCTGTACACCACTGAGGTGATCGGAAAGGACACTGTCACCAGTCTGACCAAATCACGAAGGGGAGGAAACAGCTACCATGACAAATACGTGGAGGAGCTTCAGCAGGTGGGGTTTTAAACTCAATTTCATCCTAAATTCATTTTTAGATGCTCCTGCTATTTTCAGTTTTACCCAGGGGTATATTAAAATAAACACGTATTTGTTCATCTTTATTAATATTGCTTTACAGGCAGCTTCATACCTGACCTGCGACAGTATTTGATGCTGCATTCAAGTGTTTGGTGAGATTTAAAGCTGATATTGTGTTTGTAACATAAGTGGCTGTTATATGCAGGTTCGTTTGGAGTACAACAGGCGGATGAGGGATGCTGAAATGCTGGAGAATCACATCATACAGGCCCGACTGAATGCCAGCACTAAAGAGGAGCGAGCCCTGGCTGAGAGACCTAGAGCTGGAGAGACCTACCATCAGCTTGCACTACCTCCAGGTTCTAGTAGTTTGATATTTCCTCAGATTCTTATGGTTTGCTGAATATAATGATTATGGAAGCACCAATTGCAGTTTCCTTGGCCGATACCAATTTTTCCGATAGCGAATTTTTTCCCCAGATAACAGAAAATTACAGCTACTGCATGTGGTCGACAACAACGATCCAAAAAAATGGGTTTCATCATTTTGAATGTATCATTGTAGTTACTTTCCCTGTTTACTAATTATAATAGTGATATATGATATTGGCAGCTCTACAGCCAATTTTCTTTAATATAAAGTTTTTTCTTAACAAATGTAAATAAATATAATGTAATACATAAACAAATAAATAAACCCCCAAAAAAGATCGGTTTGAAATCGGCAATTCATGTGAGTGATCACCGATCTGGCCGATCAGGCCAAAAATCGTCCGTTTCCAAACACTGGCCAATCGATCAGTGCATCCCTAGTAATGATGAGATTTTCACCTATCACATTAGGTATGACTAATTAACATGCAGTGACATTCGGTCAATTCACATATAAAACAGAGCATATTGCACAAATCCAATTCAGAACAGAATAATGGCTTAAAAACTTCAGATCTCCTTCAGAACAGGGAGGAGTTATGCAGTCTTATGGCCACAGGTCCTGTGGTGTTCACACCTGCATTTAGAAGCAATGGGTCTTAAGGTTCCATATCCATTTGTGGTTTTTTTTTGTTCCTTGAGGTCCAGTTATAAAGTATATGTGGCTTTATGTACCAAAACCAGTCATATTCCATTTTCACATAAGTTGTTCTTGAATTTCTCTGTAGTTCTTGTGCCCTGAAGTGTGTGTGTAAATGCACAGGTTGCTATTCTTTTCTGAACTTTTACAGTGAGTTGTGTAAAAAATAAGAAACGCCTCCGTATGTGTTGAGTGCAGTAGTGTTTGTGTTGCAGCTTTTCTATGGTCTGTATTCCAGCAGCTTCACTCTGATTTAGTTTCTGATGGATGAAACAGAGTCACAGAGAGGACTGAAATACTTCTTATAAACAGCAGGACTAAAGTGTTATGAGTTGAATGGAAGGATATTTTCAAATGTGTTGGTTTTCATAATACTATAAAAGAACATGAGGAAAACAGACTGAAATGCATATTTTTCATGTATTGACTGAGATTTAAGAGAGTTTTATTTGTGACACGCAGTCATACCTGTACAACATACGGTGTAATGCTTTTTTCTGGAAGGTTCCCTCTCGACTATACTACATAAATATTCAACAAAAATATAAATATAAAATGCACATACAGTGTAATACATGCTAACATATAAAGATAAAATATACTCTAAAGACAAGGCAAACAAGACAAAATAAGAAGTCACAGCTTGTGTGGTATAAAGTGCAATGAGGAGAGAACTTCTTAATTTTAAGTTTAGTTTTCCATAATGTAGACCCTATAAGAACATATATTTTTGTGTGTGTCTGTTTAGTCAAGTCGATGTTCATGTGGTGTGTTGACAACGACCTCCTTAAGAGCAACGATTTGATCAGCCCCCTGGACTACATCACAGAACAAGTCCCACTCATTAAAGCACCACAAGGTAACTTTACAATGACTTATTTGTATGTGATTTGGTTTGTTCATTCCTAAAGATGAAGGTCTGATCAAGAGTTCCTTGGTGTGGTTGGAAAAGAGATTTGTGAGTGTGAAGAACTGTCCTGGAGAACGAGTGGTTAGATCAGAAAAATGAATGGTCAGACGTTCAGTTAAACATTTTTATTGCAAGTAAATGAGAATTGGACTAATGATTGTTTGCTGAAACCCCTGCACTAACACAGAAACTGCAGACATCCTTCGCTTTTTTTTTTTTTATGTCCGGGTCTCGTCCGCCACGCCCCCTCGTCCTCATGCTGGATTGCCAAGAACCTCGCCCAAACATAAACACCCAGCACAAGGATGAGGGGCTGTGGCAGACGAGGCCTGGACATCACAAAAGCAACAAAAAACATGCGGAGGATATCTGCTTTTTCCACGTTAGTGCAGGGATTTCACCCCTAAATTATTAGTTCGGTTCTCAGACATCGCATACCAAAGAAAATGCCTGTGCATGAATTACAGTCCAGTCTATACAAGGGCAACATCGGTATTTACATTCTAGCACTGCGGGAATACGGGTTTACCTTTACATTTTCTTTAGTTTAAAATGAAATTAATGTGTTTTGGGAGCGTATTTGGTGTCATATTTAGGCTTTACACTATAAAAATTGCAATTTCATGCATCACAACATCAGGGTTTTTCACAATTTGCAAGTGCTCTTGGAACATAACTCTAAGACTCAGAATCAGAATCGTGTTTATTGGCCAAGTATGTGAGCGAACACATACAAGGAATTTGATTCCGGTAGATGGTGTCTCTCAAGTACAACAGTATAAAAACAACAGATAAAATAAACAATATACCGGTACTGAGCAAATATAATATACAATAAAAAATCTACAATATGAATACGTAATATGGATTTATATTTGTAAATATAAAATAAATGTTAACAAATGTATATAAGTACTTTTGTACATATAAGTTTATACTATTTATAAATATAATTATATGTATGAATATACATATGTATATGTGTGTATATATATATATATTGGTGCTGGGTCGTTAACGACGTGAGATTCTTATCGCGCGATTAAAAAAAAATATCGCCGTTAACGCCCCCCGGACAGAGGGAGCTGGGTCTAGCGTTTCTCAAACTATGGACCGCAGACCGGTGCCGGTCCTTGAGAGAGTTCCTGCCGGTCTCCAGAGCCTCGCTTCTGCACTAATCAAAATTCAGTCAGATCAGCTCTGATCTCAGCTCACTGCATGCCCTGCCCCGCCCCCTCCACTTCACGGCCCGCCCTTTATTTCAGCATGCTAGAATGTTCATTGTTCCGCGCATTCAGTCCAAACTTTTCACGGACACAGATGCGGTATGAGAGCCATGAAAACAAAGGACAGAAACAGGCTCAGAAAACACGCTCCAAGTGTCTCTGTCAGCGTGTCTTCCTTGTTTTGACCGGTTAGTGGCAAGAAAGCAGACACACCCTTCACATTAAAACATTGATTTACAATTTTTTGTGCCAAATAATTCCTGTGGGTGAATAATTCCTGTGGGGGAGGGGTGGGGGGGCATATGTACAGTGCCCTGCAGCCCCAAAGCCTGACTTGACTGGTCCCCAGGACAAATAAATGTGAGTAACGCTGGTCTATACTACGCAAGCTGACTTTTCAGTGACTTTTCTGGTTCGTGCACATTTTAAACCTGTCTCGGATTCTCCGTTGGGTCAGGGGGCGTGGGGGGATGCGCAGAAGAATCTCAGTAGTGAACCAAGGCGTGTTTCCCGAAAGTGTATATGAAAAGTTGATGATGGTCCAAATAAAAATATACTTCAGTTTTGTTCCACAGCACCATCCATATATCTCTACACATGGAATGGATTTAAAAATACATGGGTTAGGCTAAATCATCTCAACGTATCCTGAAACAAACATGAATGTAACACTATATAGACAAAAGTATTGGGGCACATCTGTTATTCAGGGGTTGGGCTAGGCCTTTGACTTCCAGTAACGGACAATGTTAATGCTTCAGCAGGCCAAGACATTTTGGACATCATGCTTCCAACTTTGTGGGCACAGTTTGGGAAGAACCTTTTCTATTCCAGTCTGACTGTATCTCTGTACACAAAGTGAGCTCCATAAAGACATAGCCGGATGAGTTTGGTGTGGAAGAACTTGGCTGGCCACACAGAGCCCTGACCACAACCCCATGCAACACCTTTGGGATGAACTAGAACGGAGACTGTGATCCAGGCCTTCTCGTCTAATATCTGTGTCTGACCTCATAAGTGCTCTACAGAATGAATGGACACAAATTCCCACAGAAACTGTTAAAGCTGTTATAGCTGTGTAATGATCATGCATCCCAATACTTTTGTCCATATAGTGTCAAGTCAAGAAGCACTCTATTCATGACCATTTCATATAATAATGTTTTGTTATGTAACTTTTAGAACTCTGTAGTACTCTGTAACTCTTGACAGCAAATTACACTAACAACTTTGTCTTCACCACGGAATTGACTAGAGATTTTGAAACATTGGTGAAAGTTTGTGGTTCTGCAATTTAACCTTTAGTTCTTCAAACTTTATCTACAGGCAAGTCTACTCCAGGCTTTACTCAGACGACTCTGTCTTACAGCAAGCGTGTGAGTACAGAGCCGCAGGATGATGGCTACACACTGATCCCCTGTCCTGAACTGACTGCTCAGAGTCTTCTGGAAGGATCTGAGGAGACACTGACTCTTCCCTCCTCACCAGAGAACAGCAGCAGTGACAGTTTTCACTCTAAGGTCAGTTCGTTTGAGTCGACTTTTTTCTTAAGTTCACAGTGATATTATATTCCTATTTATATCTAGTTGCTCAATTTCAATGATTGGAATGGACTTACATTGTATAGCCACGTCTTGTTGGCTCCCAAAGGTCTTTTTGAGTGTTTAAGCCATTATAATACAGCACTGTTGCAGAGTGAGAATATTAAAAAATATTTCCTCCCCACACAACAATTCCTATATGATACACTGTCTTCATAATGTTCTTTTGTTCATAACACATTTATGAAACATTCAAATGCCTCCTGCAGTGAACATCTTTATTTTATTATTATTTTAACAGAAAGTGCCTGGCGTGTGTAAACCATCGTGGAAGCTGAAGCTGAGTGCTCAGAAACAGGCGGAGGACATGGCAGCCTTGCAGAAGTTTAAGAAACCCCACAACTTCCTTCGCAACCCTCACTTCCAGCCCCTGGGGGACCACCGGGGGGGCAAATCTCTTCTCATGTCAGAGAAGAAGGTGTGGAGAGAATCAAAGGATGAGAAAGAGAGGTAGGCCTGTAGCTGTTGGTGTGAAACAATGGATTTTAAATAGAGATGGAATATTGATATCAGAGGATGTTGATTTTAGCAGAAGTGACATTGCAAGGGAAAAAAGTGAATCTTATCCAATCCTGATACAGAGCTATCCTATAAAAGTACACACACAGACAATCTCTACATGTGAGACTTATTATATGTCTGTATATATGTCTGTATGGTAAAATAGTGTTTGAGCTACTTTCAGATCTTATGTGTAGCTTTAATTGAAAACTCAGTGTTGCCTTATACTCAAGGTTCGAATACAATATAATGACTATGATTTTCCCTTTGCATATGTCCTTGAAAGCACGGCAGCCACACACTAAATGTGTCAAAACGAAACCTAAAATAAATCTATCTGACTTAGAAATATTCTCAGACTTAGGCTTTAGCTCCATTTCTTCATGATATAATCTATAACGTTTGGAGAAAAAATAGCCAATTCTTGTGCCCTCAGAACTATGGAGCTGGTGCCTTATCATCAGATTCAATAATGAATAACATATAAAATAGTCCAGTTTTCCATAACATTTAAGAACCATTGACTCTTTGTTCAGTCATGAATTACAAAAACTTTGATGAAGCCTTTTTTGTCACTAGACTTATAGGTCCCTCTGTAGAGCAGGTGGTGTGTCCAGGGCCTCTTTAGAACAATCCTTTTCAGTATTAGACAAGCCCATCTTTTTCCACTTGCTCAATAAGTGGTTGATTTAACCAACAATACCAAAACAGCGGTTATTGATTTAATGAGCCAGGAAGATTGACACAAACCAAATACGTTTTTTGTTGAACTGTGTGAGGTTTTGTTTGCATGGTCATGGCTAATTAACCTGCTCGGTAGGTGCAGCTCTGTTTGCCTCCGCAGAACAATAATCTCTGTTTCTTCACTTTGAACGTTTGTTTGCTTGGTTGAAATACTAATAACAAAAAGCAGGGCTCCAGTTTCGCTCTCTGCCTTCTCCAGCAGCAGTCCTGAAACTCCAGCGCCTGTTTTCATAGCCAGCCCACCTGTGGTGCTGTTCAACGACTACCAAGCTGGACAGGTCTACGAGGTACCCACGGTCATATTTTGAACAAGTGGTGATTCATTTGTAGTTCATAGTTATGAAGAGGTCTAGCGTTGGTCATTTTTATACAGTACATTAGATGAATGTCACCTTATTATTTCAATGTAATATCATTGATTGCAAAATTAATTGCATATTGAGTCACATAATCAATCACAGTGCCGTATTGTCGAACACAGACAAAACGTAGCAACAAAACAAGACATGCATGCAGCATTAACTCAGCAAATACAAATCCTCATAAATCATCTCCTCCACTGTTGAGATGGTCAGACGTGGTGTGGTTTGAAAATCTAGAAACTAGTGTGTTATTAGTGAAAAATAATCAATACACATTTACACTGGCAGTAATTGTGAGTGTTAATTGTGCCCTTCAGAAATTGCATATATAAAGAGAAGCTGTAGATTCTACAGGGTCGGGGGGTGGGGGTTGTGGGGGCTGGAGCCTATCTCAGCTGCAATGGGCGAAGGCGGCGTACAACCTGGACAGTCGCCAGCACGTCACAGGGCCACACATAGGGACAGACAACCATTCACACCTATGGGCAATTTAGAGTGCTCAATTCACCTATTCCCCAAAGCACGCATGTTTTTGTGGTGGGAGGAAACCGGAGTCCCCGGAGGAAACCCACGCGGTCATGGGGAGAACATGCAAACTAGGTTCTCATGGTGCTTGGTCTTACCAGGAACATTATTCAAGTAATAACACTACTCATGTCAGTATTAGTGATCTACTTCTGATCTCTGTCACATCCAATAACAGATTCCTAACTACCATTTGTGTCACTAGCAATTCACTTACCTTTATCTTATTTATGTATAGTATTTTTTATTGCAGAGATTTTATTGGACGTATTTTATATTGTTTTTGTCTGTGTTTCTGTGCAGTCATAGCATGAAAAATTTCCGGGATCAAAGACGTTTTCTGCTTCTGATTCTTTGTGTCTGATTTAGACCACAGTAGAGCTGAGGAACGCCACCGCCGCCAGCCGTCACTTACGTCTGATCCCGCCCACCTCTCCACACTTCTCGCTGGGCCTGGGTGAGCCTCCAGCCTTACCAGATTAAATCATAGATAATGAAAAACACACATATTCAAGATGATAGTAATAATAATAACACCTTTCAAGGAACCCCAGCTCGCTTTTATAAAATAATAAGATGTTAAGTTTTTTTTAGCAAAGAAAACCAATAAAAGGTTTACATATTAGTAAACAGATTTCAGAAACAGAAAATGTGATTGGACCTGCTGGATATTTTTCACATAGTCATACAGAGACACAAAGATAGGAAGAATCTAAAAAATAAAGTCTAAATAAATCTGAACAAAAAGCCATTACAGCTTTTGTATTACTTTTGTGTAGTGGCTAGAGTCTGTTGTTGCACATGATATAGATCAGTAGTAGATCAGTAAATATGTATATTTCACACTGTAAGACTTACATTACATATGCACATTATAATAATCAGATATTGCACTAATGAAAATTATTTATTACCCAATAAGAAAACTGGCCATGATATTGCACACGGTAAGACTATTGCACGTATGACTATTCTTGGCCTTTGCTGGAATAACATTAATTAAGGATGTGGATAAATTATGAACAAATTAACAGGTGTTTGTGTCCACAGGCCGGTTTCCTGGTGAAGGAGGGGTTATTGCTCCTGGTATGAGTTGCCAATATACGGTGCGCTTTGCTCCGGACTGCCTGGCTGATTATGAGGACTTTCTGCTGGTGGAAACACAGTCGCCTTATCCACTCATTGTCCCTCTGGAAGCCCGCAGACCCCCGCCCATACTAACATGTAAGTAAATGGAAAACAGCCGTTCAGTTATTCTGTAATGAGAACACATTCACTATTGCTGCTTTTCCACTGGCACAAGCAACCGTGCCGTATCGCAAACAAACATTAGTCCAATACAAATAAAATTACCCTGACTGCATCACTGCTTTCTGATTGGTCAAAATGTCATCACAACATTGTTTTTACCGTTCATGGAAAAAAACCAACAACATTGCATGAAGCATAAGCACATCTGTGTGTTTGGGCTGAAGATAAAGTTAAGTGTTTTCTTTGACTAACAAATTTATCTTCAACGTTGCGAGAAATGCAAAGGTCAGTTAGGTTTTCATCACATGGCAAAAGAGGGCCAAAAAAACTCAAAACAAGACTATAATTTAAAAAATACCACATCAAAAGCATTTCTGACCGAAAAACTTTTCACTAGTTCAACGCCTTGGACGTGTTTTTGGGATGACTGGCCACATTAACCGTGTGGAAAGAATTGAGTCAGAATCTTGGGTACGTTACCGAGCTGAGATACACTCCAAGTTTATTGTGCTGCAAGTTTTGTGGCACTGCAGTACAGTTTAGGTACAGCATGGTTTCAATAGACCTATAGAAAAGTCCCTATGCGTAGTCAACAAGAGACTTGTATCACCATTGTCTATCAAGACCTAATGAAATATAAACTGCTAATAAACAGTCACTTCAGTACATATAGAGTTTTCCACTTATAAAAACATATTTCTGACACAGATTGGGTTATTGGAACATATTTATGCTGAAAATAATGATAACTGTTAAGCTCATACATAAAGATAACCAGTGATGGGAATAACGGTGTTAAAGTAACGGCGTTACTGAAAAAAAAAGTAATTTTTCAGTAACGGGTAATCTAACCAGTTACTGTTTCCATCGT
>JBBPDH010206586.1:0-14276 GCA_037974565.1 Clupeocharax schoutedeni
AACATCTATTGTGTTTTTATCATTCTGCTATTATATACACAGTTATGACCAGATCTACACTGATATATTACATTTAATAGGTGTCTTGTCTCACATTGTTCCACAGCGATATTAGAACAGTGTAGATTTGTGTACAATGTTTTCTGCTAAAAAAATATAATTTTATTTATATTTAGACTTTTATTTATTTATTTCACGTGTCTGTTTCATTAATTACACAAATGTAATAGTCAGTGTTATTACAAATAATTGAACATAAAGCTAAATTTCCACACTTTTGACATATGCATTACATTTTTAAAAAACGTTCAAATAAGTTACTTTGCCTGGTAACTAGCTACTTTTATAATGCTGTAACTCAGTTACTAACTCAGTTACTTTTTGGAAGATGTAACTAGTAACTATAACTACTTTTTTAAAGTAATGTGCCCAACACTGATCATGCGGTTCTGGTGATCTGTGCTTTTTGCAGCTTGATAAGAGTGTGTACACAGCAGCTGTATTCCGTAGGCTGCCCAGCGTGACAAATGTGGATCAGAGTGAACTATCCAAAATTCTCATCCATCAGAGACCGAATTTCAGAGAGGGGTAAAATAACCAGCACTGGCAAGCAGTCATTTAACTGCCACAAGCCTATAAAGCATAGCAGATTCATGATATTTCATAATCACTGATTCTGTGGAACAGATGCTACGAGTATCTATCAGGATCTGTACTCCAGTGAAGCCAAAATAAGACATCTGCAAATGACCCTGTGGATGTTTAGCTAAACCTATGCCTAAACTAAAAGGCATTTTATTTCCCAGCTGCTTTTCCTTTTTTTCTGCTTCCCACAGAAGCTATTCTGTGAGTCTTATCCAACTGATCATCTAAAGAGAATGGAGAAGAGGGAGAATTTTTTACACATCATGAATCCCATTTGTGAGCCAATGGCATCGTTTTTTCCCCCCAAAAATGTATTATTCACAACGCAGTTCCTTTCGTTCCCTCAAAATCCATTCCGTCCCAGTGCCTAGTAACATGCCTGTAATCCTTCAGGTTTCCGCCTTTGGGATTCTAAGTCAAGGAATTAGGTTCTTATTGGAGACGAGCAAATATTTATTGGAATGTTTTTCACTCCCAAATGTGCCTAAGCCGTGACATTCAGATGCTGACTGTGTTGACCTTTAGTGATAATTCCCTGGGCGTTTGATGACAGCCCTCAAGCAGTATGCGTCACCTGTGTAGGCGCCTGGCTCCCAGAGAGGCCGTGTAATCCTGTTTGTCCCAACGCTCCGCCACAATCAAATATGTCCTTCCTGTCTACCATTCTGACACTCATCACCCCAAACACCCAAAACACGAGCTCCCCTCTGGGGCTAGCTGGTGAGTAAATAGTGTTTGACTAGTAAACACTGAGGTGGTAAGATAGGCATTTTCCTCAAATCCTCTGAGACCTCAGTAAAATCGGTACTGTAATGGCTCCGAGCCGAATGTCAGATAAGTGGAAATGGAGGTACAGATCAGAAAGAGTCAGTTAGTCTTTATTCTGTACGGGGAGCAGAGGGATCAATCCCGCAGTGCGGGGTAGAATCTAACCCACCCCCTTTATTGGGGGGACCACCACTATCTCTACACTCAATCAAGCCGCAGTACAAACGCTGGCTGACACACAAATCCCAACAGGCAGGTGCAAACTGATAAGGAAGAGAGTAGAGAGGCATAATAGAGTCATAAATGAAGAGGCCTGAGACATCTGATTTGAGCGAAAGTGAGAAGAAACAATTCTTTAAAGGTTGGTTGCATGTTTCTGAAATTGATTTTATGTTCTTTATGTTACGCTACCGTGTCTTATTTTCTCCCTTTCACGCACACAAACACACATGAGCACATCACGCTTTCATTCAGTCTTCGGAACAAGGGCCTGCGCTGAGCATGACACCCACTCTTCGAATGGATGAGAAAAATACAAGCTAGATTGCTCATGGGGAGCTGGGCTGCTGGGGATAGAAGACAAATAACAGGAAAAGACCTGGCAAACAGTGTGGTTTGGGCTGATGGAATGGTGGAGTCTTGTTCAATTTTCAATTTTCATCCTTCTCTTGACATTTGTGTTTGCAAATATCCTCCCACAACACATTAGTACCTCACTGCCTTACACTCTATGCTGTTACAGTTCTATTAATAAACCTCAACGTTTGTCTGTCCAACTCTTTTGTACCTTTCTGCATGCAATGATCTTCTTTGCTCAGCATTTATTTTGGTTACGTTGTGTCTTTAATAGATTAGACATTTATTTTCCCCTTGAAGACGGGATCCTAGCTAACCCAGATAAAGAAGAACTGTCTAGCTCAGATAAAGAGTGTATGTTTTCATACACATTTGCTAATAGCGCCTGACACATTCAGCTCTTCATCTCACTGAACTATTGCTTATTTACAGTGCCAAGAAGCAAAAAAAAAAAAAGAAAGAAAGAAAGAAAATGCTCTCCTACTGTCTGTGTATATAATGTTGCTTTTATCAAATAAATGAGCATTAAAGTGATGGCTAAAGTTTATCAGCCAGGGCACGCTTTGTATCTAGGTTTCCTTGAAGGCCTTAGTTTTACACTGGAACTACAAAGCTAAAGCAGCTAAAAGCTGTTAGAACTGAAAGCTTATACCTTGCCAATTAGTATGGAATGCATAAATCATCAAACACTTCGGTCAAAGTACTGAGCTGCTTCTCAGAAAGGCTTTCTTATGGGGATTCTGATCCTGCAAATCTAATTGTTATCTGCAATAAGAGACAAAAGTTCGAGTTAGCATTTACTACTAGCGGCAGCTAGTGGCCTAGTGGTCAGGGAGTGGCCCCTGTGATCAGAAGGCTGTGGGTTTGAATCCAAGGACTGCTAGGGGTACCAGTGCCTTGACCGTGTGCTGTGATGTGGCCACTTTACTATTGTTATATGATGTACTGTTCTTTCATCAGAATTTTAGGTAACATTTTGTCACTGGGATTTTTAAATGCAAACATGGAAATAAAAAAAAACACAGGTAAAACTTTGACAGGTAAGATCAAGAAGAAATATTGCTTGATCACTATTCAAATGTCAGCAACTCTGTGACATGTTAAGGCCTTCGAGCAAAAAGATCAGTCTTATCCTTTCCACTGAAGCACATATTCTTACTAACACAATAACAAACGTCTCAAATTTATGCAAATACTTCAGAAATTCCACTTTCTGTTCAGCTAATATCGTTTGTGATAAAAGATTTTTAATTTAATTCAACCAACTGAAGCATTTTAATGACAATTTCAGTTTCTTTGAATTACTTTGACAGTCTGAGGTATGTGTGATGTTTTAGGCCTCATGTAGCAGTAGCTGAAAGCTAGAAGTTATTAGCTCCAGTGTAGAACTAAAATGTAAACTTCAGATATGCTTTGCCTGATGGACTACACATGGCATAAGAGGGAAAGGGAGTAAATTTGATTTTGAGTTTTAACACCACGCCATTGGCTCGAGGGAAAGTCCCCTGCTGAGCTAGACGCTGGGAATGCGTTAGCCCTGCGTTTGAATGACAGGACTTCTATCTGTGTGCTCCGCCCTGCGGGGGAAAACCAGCTCTAGAGACCTGCTGCTTCACACCTGTCACCTCCACGACTGCAGGCCGGCGGGAGCTCGCTCGAACCCTCGCTCTGCAATTTACACCACATCTCTGGGAGAAGGTAGGGGCAGGAGAGCCGAGGCGAGATGGCGAGAGGAGATATTTTTGGTGGCGCAGTGAGATGCATAAGGCAACAGTCCGATAAGAGCTAATAACGATAAAGGAGGGAAAGGGGACAGGAGGGCAGTGGGCTGTCTCAAAATAAAATGGAAAGTGTGGAGGTGTATTATCATACTGTTTGCTCACACAATGAGCCTCTATCAACAACAGTTATGAACCCCCCCCCCCCCCCCTCAAAACTCCCCCAAAGCCCTTCAGTGCCTATTTGAATTCTTGAGGAAAGGGGGTGTGTTTTTCTTCTCTGATGAACGGTGGGGGTATCATTCTGGTCCTTCCCTTCATCTCCTTCTGTTTCAGTCTCACTCTCTCTCTCTCCGTCTGTATATCACATCCTGTCTCTCTCCCCACCTTTCCCCTTATCTGTCCCTGTATGACGGATGCATTTGAGAGCTCGTTACAGGGAGAATGATTAAACAGGCTGTGACTGGGCCCGACGCCTGGCCCCGCTGACCCCACGGCCACTGCGCCTTTTCATGACTCGCAGTCACCAAGAGCAAAATAACTAAATAAAGGCATAAAATAGAATGGCTTTAGTCCCCTGACAGACAGTGTAAAGTCAGTCCGCTGAATATCAATGAAGCATAGTTCACACTAAATTTGCCCTCATGAATAACACATCGTTGCTAATAGGAGAGAAGCAGTCCGTCTGTCTCTCAGCATGACTCGGTCCACCATTACACTGGACAAACTCAATTTCCTGTGTCTCTCTAAGGACCCTGATAAGCAGGGAGCTGTTTGCTACCTTGCTGTCATTGCCCCTGTAAACAACATGTCTTTGCTTAAGGGGAAGTCACATTAATGTAACGCACGCACAGCCTCACAATCAAGCTAATGACAAAGCAATAAAGCTGGCTATTGATTAGTCCAGGTTCTGTTTGCATCACCAAAGGGAAATAGCGCTTTAGCCATACAGGCTGTTGACACTCCATCATTCAACGTTCCTGGAGCTGGTTTGCGTTTGAGTTAAAAACCAATGTGGAAATGTATCTGTCAACATGGTATTATACATCTAACCGACTGGGCTTAATTCAGATTTGCTGACTCTATTTTCCCTAGACATGACTGAACAAATAGCTGAGGTGTTAACCTGAGGTGTTACATTGTTAAACACACAGAACAGAGGTATAAAATTTAAAGACCCTATGATTGAGGAGTGGAATAACATTAGAAATGTACCGCCATGGGAATATTGATGTTGATGCCAATACATAGAGATTGAGCCGACTAGATCTACAGGATTGTAGATGGTTACAAATACAACTGTCACGAGTGATTTACCCCAATGATCACACCTCAGAAGGCAGGCACCCATGACTGTGCTTTCTTTATTTACAGGAATCATGAAACAAACATAAACCTGGCTCGGGGGCCGATATGCTAGAAAACAGAGATATGACACGAGATGAGGCGATGGACTGACACAGAGGTCCACATAACTGGAACTTAAATACATGAACAGACACGGACAGAAACCAATCACAAAACATAATCACTTTAACTAAAACACAAGACACTTGGAAACGAGAAACATGAGAAACATGCACAAAATTCAAAATAAAAGCCCCCAAAACAAAACCAAAACAGCGGCCCCTACTGTGACAACAACAGAGTGAAAAAAATACACACGTTTTAGCATTGCCTCAACATTCTGCTCTTCGTAAATATAACTAATTGATCATCAAATATCAGTTTGATGTTATCAGTCAAATCAAAGCATAATGTAGTTCCAATATCATCGCATATTCCAAATAAAGTTTTGCCAAATTTTAGCATCATAAAAGTGCATATTTCTCTTTTGACTCACTAATCACCAGCAGAGACATGTGGAGTAACATATAGTCTATGGTCCCATGTTGCAATATTCTGGAATTTGTATGTACGAGCTGTTTACCCAGTGGACATTTCTGGGATGCTTTAGAGTTCTTGACCTTATAACAGTTTTCTCCAATCAGATCAATACATAGAATCAAGCTGATCAGCTGTGTGAAGCTTTTTTAACGGAATCTGTCCTCAGTTGCTTGAGTTCCACGGATTTATAATGGCTAATACATTTACTTCAGTTGACGAATTTGAGTTAATGAGCTATGATCAGCCATGTTCCATTTCTGTCTGTTATCATCGATGGTTTTATGCTCCAATTGACATAAATGGTGATAATCTTTACACAAACAGCATGATTTGTATAGTTCTAATTTAAAGCTGCCATCGCTGATTGCAGCAGTCTGATTGCTGTTAATAAATGCCAGAAGCTGAGCCGAAACAGAAAGAAAGCAAAGTGAGTAAGTTGTATTAATGTAGTCACTGGTGATTTCAACAGAAACAAAATTTAACGAGGTTCAGGCGCTGAATAGCCACTTGATTATTTTTTTGTAATGAAGAGAAACAATGAATTTCAGCACAGCATAAAGCCTCAAGACAATAATATAATGATAACAAGTTGTAATGAACCGATATGCTCTGACTGAAACATTTACTCTGACCTCTTTCACTGGTCACCACATTATTGGCCACTTGGGAAAGCAGAAGAGGTCTATGTCTGTCTTGAAGCATAGGCAATTGTGTCAACTGTTATTATTTGCAGAATTTGAAGCATAAAGAGGACACCTGAGGTTGAGTGGAGGAGAGTTATCAAGTGGTGTCATTGGATGGAGCAGAGATTGCAATGAACAAATTATATGGTCAAACGGCTAGTCCAGAGGGCGAGATCGTGAGAAGACTAATGCACGGATTTCCTGTTGTGCTGCTAGAACTGCAGCTGAAGATGTGATACCAAGCAGTTTAGGATATATATGCATATGAGGGGGGAGAGCGAGAGAAAGAAAGAGGTAGAGAGGGAGGGAGGGAGAGAGAGAGAGAGAGAGAGAGAGAGAGAGAGAGAGAGAGAGAGAGAGAAAGAGAGATTTTATGTCCTTGCTTACTTCACCCTTGCCTTATTTGCATTGCCCATAACAAACTGTATATATTTTAATATTCAGAGTCATACATCTGAGGTAGGAAAGAACATATAGGCCACAGAGAATACAAGTAAATGCTGAATGCCTCTATACTTAAGAAGATTTTTTTACACACAAAATATGTATATATTGATTCATACAAGATTAATATAACCCGGGGTTATATCTAAAGCTCATTTTATTAAAGGTAAAATACAATTTTTACAGACACCTTCCATAAAATGATTGAGAAATTGGATTCATATGAAAAAAAACTGGTAAACGCGACATTACTCCACTTTCCCATGTAAAACTTATTACGGCAGTTTATTTATAGATTAGCTTGTTTAGATTTGTGCAAAACATTCTCCATGATCTTCATCGAAAAGTAGAGTCAACAGAATGAGGAGCCACACATGAGCCTAAGGGCACTGTGCCCAATGCCAAGTGTTGGCAAGAGTGGAAGTGCATTCTCTGAACATATACCTTTGAGTTCAGTTGGAGTGGAGTTTGTGATCCAGAACTTCTAACATTGGTCCCTGACCTTAGTAGTGTTCTTGTGGCTTATGACCATCAAATTCTCACAGTAATGTCCAAATATCCAGAATAATGCTTCTCACATCTAGGAGTCAACACATATGTGGAGATTGTCCAATGCCAATATAGTCAAATATTTGTAGCATCCCATCCAATACCAGCACATCCCATCTCATCCCATCTCATCCAGTACCATCTCATCTCATCCCATCCAATACCAGCACATCCCATCCAATACCAGCACATCCCATCTCATCCCATCCAATACCAGCACATCCCATCTCATCCCATCTCATCCAGTACCATCTCATCCCATCCCATCCAATACCAGCACATCCCATCTCATCCCATTCAATACCAGCACATCCCATCCCATCCCATCCAATACCAGCACATCCCATCTCATCCCATCCAATACCAGCACATCCCATCTCATCCCATCCAGTACCATCTCATTTCATCCCATCCCAACCCATCCCATCGCATCTCATCCAATCCCATCCCATCCAATACCAGCACATCCCATCCAAATCCCATCCCATTCCATTGCAACTCATCCAATCCCGTCCCATCCAATTCCATCTCATTCAATTCCATGTAGTCAGTTGGCCCTAAATGTTCATTCTAAATTCTAAAAGGATGAGTGTAACCCTTGCTATGTTTCTAAGACATAATCACACTAGGCCCACTTGCCTGATACTGTACCCAGGCACAATTGTGTGGGCGGGGGTGGGAGACAAATAAATCCACTTTGTTGTTAGGAGAGCTTTTTAAGAAGCAGAAAGGCAGAGACAGTAGCCAACGGATGAAGAGCCCACAGATGTTTAAAGGGTTTTAATAGGAAACGACATAATCACACTAGGCCCACTTGCCTAATACTGTACCCAGGCACAATTGTGCCCCCTGCCCACTCACTGGCCTGTGCTCACACTGTATTCAATATTCCAGACATGTTCATATTCAGTGATATGCAGCAGGACAATCAAAAATCTGACCAAAATTTTTGTTTGTTGTTTCTTGTTCCTGATTACTCTCATCTGCCCTTACTTCAACTCCGCCCACATCCAACTGAGCCTGAGCCTAAGCCCACCCTTTCAAACAGAGCAATCACACTAGTCAAACACTCTGGACCTTGGGGGTCAAACATGATCGGTGGTGGTACGGATCACCTAGTGTGAGTACACCCTTAACTAATGTTGTCATTCTGATTCTCACTGCAGAGACCTGTGTGACGGGGGTGAACCCTTCTGTGCCAAGTGCTGTCTGCTCTAAGAGAACACGATCTGATCTTTCAATATTGACATTTTCAGTAGCGCTAGCTTTCCCCTCTCCTGTTGCATGGCTGTTTGATAGTGCGTGCCTGTGGCGAGGTGTGCTAATGTGTCTGATATGCCGGTAGATTTGTTTAAGATTAGTGATACAGCTTTTGAAGCCCACTGGGCAGACGAGGGGTACATACAAGAAGAGCTGATAAGAAATGCAAGGGATCGCTTCATAAACACTTGTCTACATGTCACTGGTAACTTTTGGTGATAAGGGTTGAACACGCACACACACACACACACGCACGCACACACACACACACACACACACACACACAAACACTTCTACACTGTAAGATGTTGAGAAAAGAGTCTGCAGGAATGACAGAGCTCCTTTTCCAGCTGAGGAATTGAAGGAGCTAAAAATAGTCGGACTAAACATCCTGTTGCCATATGGAGCACGTACAGAATACTGTGAATTCAAAGTGTGTGTGGGGGGGTGGGGGTGGGGGTGGGGGTGGGTAAACAAATAAATCCACTTTGTTGTTAGGAGAGCTTTTTAAGAAGCAGAAAGGCAGAGACAGCAGCCGATGGATGAAGAGCCCACAGATGTTTAATACCTGCATTTTAATTAAAAGGGTTTTAATAGATGTCGGGGAGATGTTAATTCTATTTACTTGTACTTAGATGAGGGAGGAGGCCTATTGCTTTGCTGTTTGTTCAGTCTACAGTCTTCTGTCAGAGCAGTGGCAGAGATATCGAGACATACGCATAGCAATCAGGCCCAGACGGCTCTCCATCACCGCATGTGCGAGGGCTGATTACAGTGCGTTTGAGGAGCTGTCCATCACAGGTCTGATGACTGCGGGTCCATCCAGGCCCTGTAGAAATCAAAGTCCAAATCTGCATATTCTTCCACCTTGGATAAAGTGCTATGAGGCAAGTAAAGTAGGTGAACTGGGGATTTTACACAAAAATATTTTTTTTGACAGCAATAAAACACTAACAGTGTTTCCATAAAAAATCACCCGGAAGACCCTTTATTGCTACTTGTGTTGTTGCATGAATGTGATGTCATCAAAGAGTATCATCACGCATAATTGATTTTAAATAATATGCCGAGTTTTAGATTCTCTGCATTTTAAAACTGAACAAGTTCAGTTGTGATCTGCTTTTGTTCCAAACACTGTAAGGAAACACCACCAGAGCTTCACGTCTCATTACTCCTTGTTACATTTGATGATATAAGATTTAATAAAATCCACCCGAACATATTTTATTTTTAAGGACAAAGCATTGCCATGACTTTTTAATAGAGAATTGAATGCAAGGACCCAAACATTAGCTGGCCAGTTACAGTCTAATGCATCTCCCGTCTAAAAAAAGCTGGCAGGTGAGTTTGTTTAATGGTGGGGAAAACACTGCATTACAATAATAATAATAATAATAATAATAATATTAATAATAATAATAATAATACATTTTATTTGTAGGCGCCTTTCTAATACCCAAGGTCACCTTACAGAGCATAGGCAAGACAATTACAAGAACGTAATTTAGAATTCTATTTATAAGCATGTTTCAAGTTGTTTATTCCTTCATTCTGTGCAATGCTGTATTATGTATAAGTAAATGAACAATGGAGGATATGTAGATATGTAACTCATTAAAGAACCCACTGCTTACATTTACATAATACCTCTCAATTTAATATCACTGTGGTTTTATGTACTAACACAGCATTTCCAGTCTTTCTTCTAGCACTGTACTTATAAATGTCACGTCGCGTGCTCGGGGTAGTTAGGCGAGGTGCAAGCAGACAGGTTCCATGTGATGGAATTTTATTACAAAAAGACACAGACTCTACATACAAAACTAAAACAGGTATTTGCTTTGTGTATTTAAAACACAAAGCAAAACTATATAGAAGAAACAGGAGGATCAGGAAAGATGAGGATCAGGGTGAGGGATAACCAGCAACTCAAACATGAAACCAAAGAATTTAAATACCTAGACAGACTCTGACAGAAATCAATCACAAAACACAATCACTTAACTAATACAAGACAGCTGACACAGTGACCCAAGACACTAACATACACTCATAAATTCAAAATAAAAGTCCCCATAACAAAACCCAAAAGAGTGACCCCTACCGGCCACTGGCCAAGACATTAAAATAAATGTAAATCACCTCTGTTCTGTAAACATTATTATTACATGTGCAGCCCTGTAAACCACTGTAGACTGAATAAATAAAAATATATGTCAATGGTTTCCATGGCATCCCATATATGGAAATCTATGCCCTGGAAAGTAAATGATATTTGACTTGGCAATGTTTATGTACCCCTTTAAACTCTGAAAACTAATTCCTAGCACCAGTCCCGACTCCAGACGACAACCTGCTACCTGTGTTTTGTCCTTTCACACTTCAAATGGTTTGTGATCACTGTGTCATCGTCTTTATGAAGATGTTCCACATTAGGACTGATCCAATCAGAGACTGAACACTGGGCGCCTCATTTGTTAATAACCAGCATCTCTAGCAAATTTCTGTAATTCACACTGACGCCAGGGCAGCTCCCTGTAAGCTTTTCATTTCAGTCCCTAATCAATGGTTACACATTCGAGTGTCTACTGCCTGAGGGTGTACCTTTGGCATTCTGCCGGTTTACCATACTGCCATGAAAGTTGTAACAACCGAATCACAATCATGCTGCAATGCAAGGGTTGCTTGTGAAGGTTTCTGCCAGGCTGTACTACAATATTTGTGCACTGTATTGTCTAGAACTGCATGTAGTACACATTTAGTTTTAATACTCGGACTGGGCAATATAACGATATTGATAATCACAATGTTATCATGGTTTTCTGAGAACATTTCATCATCAGTACCTAAGGAACACTGACAAATGGTGTAATAACAGAATACTTTGAGCTGTTTAACTGGTTTACTTAGTGAAAACCTGAATAAAAGATCTAAATTGCACTGTATTCATAGGTTTTGATGCTTTTTCAGTCAGGCTCTGGTTCTAGTTAGCCCACCTTAGATAAACTAAATATTGTAGATTGTGTATCAAAAATAAATGTCTTCAAGCAATGTGATATTCCATACTTACAATATTGCCCACCTCTCAAACACATTTTGTGTCAAGCTACTTGAACAAAGCAATGCTGTGACACAAACTCGGTAATTAGAACAAATCTGTGCATAAAAAATCTAAACACAATAGCTGGGCTGTAATACTAAGTAAAGAAAAATGATCATAAGGTGCTTTTCCTTGTATTACTTATAATACAACTGGATTATTGCATGCATCATAGAAGAGACAGATTTAGTCCACTAATATAGAACCTGTGAACAACAGCCAGGGGCGCAACTACTCACTTTTTGGGGGGTATGCAACACCCCCCAACACCCCACCCCCGGTCACGTCAGCATCTCTGGTCATAACATCTACTGCCAGTGGCCAGGCACTACATTTCTTAAATATTTTAAACAGCATATTTAGATCACAGTCATGATTTACAAGCACAAGAACCGTTTTAAAACATAAATGCCAATTATATTTTTTCTGGCCCTCCCTTGTTTTGGCGCCCCCCCCTAGCAATGCGCCCATCTGCACCACATATACTTCATACCCCATTTTTGCGCCACTGACAACAGCCATTGTGTAGCAGCTTCGTAAACTGCACAGTAACACGTAGCTGACTTATATGAGGCCAGTATCCCATTACTGACATAATCATTCATTTCCTTCCTTAACGTGGCTATTTTGCTGGCCCAACTCTTAACATTGTGGCACATATTGAGTATATTGCACAATTACATTTATTGCTGTCCTGATTTGTTGCTAACATCATAAAATCATATTTATTGCTGTATTTGCACATCTCTGCTGCTAAAATACAGAACCGGTCGAATAATGCATTTATCTTCACTGTAGCTGAACCTTGTCTAGTCTAGTTGTTACTGTGCTCTTTTTAAAACTCTTTGTCCTGTTCTGCCATTGTGTTGCTGGTCCTGGAGGAATGTTGTTTCGTTTATACTATATACTGCTTGTTAATGGCAAAAATAACAAAATAAAACCTACTTGACTTGACTATATTAAATGCTGCAGTGCTATATTTTTGCCATACTGTCCGTCCTCAGTGCTTGTTTTAATGCACAAAATGGGTCGCCCATAACAAGACATACAGATGTAGCACTGCTTGTTGTATTTCGTGCCATCACGAAGCTACAGTAATGCATGGGGCGTTTTCAAACAGGCCTAATCTTTTCCTCAGCGTCTGATCCAAATGTAAAGCTTGGTCAGTCAGATATGATAATCCCTTAGTGGTCCATTTTGGAGCACTGGTTATATTTCTAAAGGCCAAAGTAGGCAGGAACGCAGCGTGCTTGCTGAATGAAGTGTGCTGTAAAAGCTTTTTCGTGATGAATCATTCAGAATTGCAGCAAGCCTGGCCCAGGGCAGGCCTGCACGCCCAGCTGCAGCCCACCTTCTGCAAGCTCACCTCATTTCACTAGTGCCATATTTCCAAATCGTTTCTGAGCTTCTCCAACAAACAAAGAGCTTTTCCTTCAAACATACGCGTGTCAGCAGCACCTGCCTCGCATACTAACCACTCTCGTGTCCCAGATTTGGAAGAGATAAATTATTCAACGGAGGTGATTTTTTTATTTATTTATTTTTTCATCACGTGCCTGAAAAGTACTGTAAAAGACAGACATTACAAACAGACACAGCAGTGAGGGCTCACGCTACAGGCTAGTGGAGTCCAAGTTTGGGTGAAGTTAAGCGGAAGATGTCAGGAGAACGGAGGACAATGGCACTGATTAGAGGTGAGCATGGAGGAACTGGCTAACGGGGCGGCTTGTACAGTCATTATGGCTCGACCAAAACAGATCAGGGCTGACAAGCAACCTGCAGGGAGGAGACCTCTCAACTGCTGCTTTGACCTACAGACTGCCCAGGTAGCATTTGCTGCAGTCGCAAACAACCCACACACACGGAGAAGTGGCAACAGACACATTAACATTTGCACACCATTTTGATTCATAAAGCAAAATCTCAACTGGTTTTATATGCATGAACAAAATGATGATGAGTATTAAAAACAAGATGATGGGTATCAAGGGTCCAAGCTTCAGAAAGTGCATATAAAACATTCCCACAGCGCTCTTCAGAAAATTAAAAGGCTTTTATAATATTGTGTCTATTAAGAGACATTTTAAAAAAGCCATTCTAATGCGTTTTGACGTAGGCCCTCCTCGGAGAGTCATCTTTATACATGCAATGGCAGCAGAATTATGAAGCATAGTTCAGACATTAAAGGGCTCATGTCATTGTTTTGGAATAAAAAAGCCTGATGAGGAATGTATGCAGTGTCAAGATTTCAAAATGTAGCACTCACTCTCTAGTCCATACAGCTGATATATGGAAACTGTAAAAATAACAGTTTTATATTTGTATTGTTTTTGTTATGTCTCATATATATATATATATATATATATATATATATATATATATATATATACTGGGCAACGGTTAAAATATTTGAATGGTGATTAATCGCATTGTTAAACACAAAATTAAATAATTAATTTAAAAGTAGTACTCTTATTTTTAAAGTACTGCTATATGAACAAAAATGAAATAACATTTGCTTTGCAAACATTTAAACTAATAAGGAGATGTGAGGAATCCAGTCAGTGGCACCTTAGCCACTGCTTTTGTTTTGGGGTTTTGGGGGTTTTCTGTGTTTTTGGCACGTGGGTCTGTTCTGTGTTCTGT
>JBBPDH010206602.1:0-14273 GCA_037974565.1 Clupeocharax schoutedeni
TTGCTCCAGGGAGAGACTGCCCCCTGTAGCTAGGGAATGGAAGTCGCTTTGGATAAAAGCGTCTGATAAATGCTGTAAATGTTAATAGATCTGTATATATATTTTTTTGTATACAGTAATACCCCAGTTTTACGCGGATTGGGACTTGCGGATCCAGTCACACGCGATTCTTTTTTTTCCCCGAGAATGAAACTGATCGTTTTACGCGGAAATATAAAAAAAAAACGCGAAACCTGCAAATACTGTCCGCTTTTTTTTTTGTTTTTTTTGGGCAATATGGTTTTTTTTTTAAAACTCATTTTAGTTTTTCTGACTCCCGGTGCATGGCCGTCGGGACAATATTTAAACCTCTCTCGCTCTCTCTCTCTCTGTCTGTCTCTCTCTCGTTCATGATTTTTCCAGATCGCGCCCATTATAAACCTGTCTTGCTCACTCTGTTCCTCTCTCTCTCTCTCGCGCGTGCTCTCTCTGTGCCTCTCTCTCTCTCTCTTACACTCTCTCTCTCGTTCGTGACTTTTTCGGAGCATGTGGATCGTCTCTCTGTCTCTCTCTCCCGCGCTCTCTCTCGATCTGTCTCTGTCTCTCTCTCGCTCTCCCTTACTCTCTCTCGTTCCTGAATTTTCCGTATTTAAACCTCGGGTTTATATTTGCATTTTCTTTAAAGGTAATATTTCAAACTGAGTTCAAAATGAAATTAAACTGTTCTGGGAGAACATTTGGAGGCATATTTATGGTTTACACTATAAAAAAGGCATTTTAAGGCATTTCTTTGACCAAAACACAACGTGGTTTTTCACTATACGAGGGTGCTCTTATGATGTAACCCCCGCGAATAACGAGGATTTACTGTATATACTTTCGCTTTTCCTCTTTCCAGACGACTTCAGGATATTCTGTGGAGACCTGGGTAACGAGGTGAACGACGACATCCTGGCGAGAGCATTCAGCCGATACCCGTCGTTCCTGAAAGCTAAAGTGGTGCGGGACAAGCGAACTGGGAAAACCAAGGGTTATGGCTTTGTCAGCTTTAAGGACCCCAATGACTATGTGCGTGCCATGAGAGAGATGAACGGTGAGTGTGTCTGTGTCGCTTTGAACAGTTTCTTCACGTACAGTACTGTGCAGAAGTCTTAAACACCTATTCAAACTGTTTTAAAGACATTTTTCTCAGTGTGTCATAAAGTGTCCCTCTGCTGGCAAAGTTAAAATTAAAGTAAATACAAACAGACATCAGTTAAAACAGTTGTGTGTGTGTAACAGTAGTTGATACTGTGTGAGCTGCTGAAGAGAACACAGGTTCAGTTCCAGGTTCCTCCAGCTGTTGTTTGGATTGTGAATCTCCAACAGCAGCTCCTGATTTAATTTAATGAAGGACTGATGGAATCAAACCAGGTTTCTACAGTAATACTGAACCCCCATAAGAACCCACTGATATACTGAACAGAACATCACTGTTTACTGTTGTTTTATATTCTTTTTAGTTTTATTTAGTAATATTACTGTGGACAAAAAACACTGCTCATCTAAACGGTTTCAAAATATTATTTTCACCTAAGACTTTTGCACAGGGCTGTAGAATAAACCTAGTGAAAGTAAAGGGGCGGCTGGTGGCCTAGTGGTTAAGGCTTTCGCCCTGTGATCACAGAGTACAGGTTTGATTCCCAAGACCGCTAGGCACCGCTGAGGTACCCTGAGCAAGGTACCGTCCCCACACACTGCTCCCTGGGCGCCGTGTTCCTGGCTGCCCCCTGCTTCACTTGGTAAATGGGTTAAATGCAGAGGAAGAATTTCGTGCTGTTCACACTGTGTGCTGTACTTCACTTAATGGGTAATTAAGGGTGGAGGTAGTTCAGTGGGTAGTATACTTGCCTCCGGACCAAGAGGTTATGGTTTCAAATCCTACCTTCAGCACCTCTACTGGGTCCCTGAGCGAGACCCTTAACCCCAAGTTGCTCCAGGGAAAACTGTCCCCTGTAGTTAGGAAATGGAAGCCGCTTTGGATAAAAGCGTCTGCTAAATGCCATAAATGTAAATGTAAGTCCATGCCTTGACTGTATCTACATCTGTGAGACTGTCCCTTGCTTTTTGGGAAGGATTGCGCTACAAACATGCCTTCATAACTCCTAGTAACATTATAACTGCATTGTTCTATGCATGTATTTACCATGCTGTTATATTAAAACAATATTTTTGTGTATTTCCAGGAAAGTATGTGGGCAGCAGACCCATTAAACTGCGAAAGAGCATGTGGAAAGACAGGAACATCGATGTCGTACGCAAGAAGCAGAAGGAGAAGAAGAAGCTCGGGCTCAGATAAGCACCAGGAGTCTGAACTGAAAGTGTGTGTAGTACGAGAGTGTGTTTACTTCCTTCTCCTGCTACACACAGAAGCGACCTCAGGTGTGGGAGGAGTTTAGGACTTTGATGTTACAATAACAGCCACAGTGACAAGTTTGTGTGACGGGGAGAGGAGCGGATCAGTAACACTTCATAATCAAGGTTGGCCTGGCATGGCTGTGGCATTTCATCAGCCTCTGCCCTGGTTCAATAGGATGCACTGATACCTGCTTTTATTGTTGTTTGTCCTGCAAAATGACTTTTTGTTGACTGAAATGCAAATGCGAGAACGATTGGTCCGTGTCCACACAGAATCTGTTTTGTTTTGTCTTCATTCCTGCTCCCCATGTCGCTAGAAAACATCTCGTAGAGAGAGCAGGCAAACAGTAATGCACCGTTGTACTGAACTTAGCACTGTATTTTACACCCTTTCCTGTAAATTGTATTTTATGAGAGCTTGACACAACCATTAAAGGAGCTTTTCACACCTTGTTAGGGAATTTCAGTGGTTTTCTGTGTATCTAATTGATAATATCCTGACTGCAGTGCTTGGAATCATCATTCTAGATAAACTTAGAATTGTTCGTTTACATTTACGGCATTTATCAGATGTTTTTATCCAATGCGACTTCCATTCACTACCTACAGGGGGCAGTCTCCCTGGAGCAACTTGGGGCTAACGTTCTTTCTCAGGGACCCGGTGGTGGTGCTGAAGGTAGGATTCGAACCTGTGACCTCTTGGTCCGGATGGCAAGTATCCTACCCACTGAGCTACCTGTTCACAGTGATGGTGGTAGGAACCAGACGTCATGAAGCATGTAATGTCCCCGATAGCTACCTCACAGGAAGCTATTCAACATAAATTGGTGAAAACAATTTTACTTGTTTTACAGTAGTTTTAAGTTTACTTTATTCTTGCTTGATCATCCAAATACAAGACGGATGTATGATGAAGGCATGGTGTTCAATGTACACAGAATACTGTTATATTAAAAAGCGGTAGAAAATATAAAATGTGGAAAGTGAAATACAATAAGATATTAAAAGGAGTATAAAAAAATACTATTGAATGTCAAAAAATATCAAATACATTAAAGGCACAACAGTAAATGCAAGGTGTTCAAAGAAAATATAAAAAAAAAGTCCAAATTCAGATCATGGAGATGATGATCTAAACTGAATTGTGCAGAAATATATAATAAACTGCTAACCCTGAAGATAAAAAATATACGTAGGTGTGACTGATGCTCCCCAGAAGCTCTGGAGATGGCCTGGTCTGAAAGGTTTCACTCAAAACATTGTGATCTCAATCTCGCCACTAGATGGCGCCTCACCGTTAGGTTTTAATGTATTTCCCCTCATCTAACTGCTACGCTATATGAACAAAAGTATTGGGACACATAGCCCTTATACCAACCGGGACTTTAAGGACCCTACATTCAAAGCCATATACTTTAACCCCCCTTGCAGTTACAACAGCTTCCACTCTTCTTGTAAGGGAATCTGTGCCCATTCGATCGTGTGCGATGTCTCACCTCTCCAGTAGGCGGCACTTCAACGCTTGGTATTAAGGTGTTTCGTACCTGTAACAGCCTTGTTCGCTTGTAAATGAACTCTCGGTGGAGCGCAGAGCTTCTAAAAATGATCACAACAGCTAATAAAGTGAAAATGACACAAGCGTGAGTGGTAAACCGCACCGAGCTTTCGTTCCCCTTCAGCCCGAAACAGAAGGTCTGCTTTTACAAAGCTCCATTTCCTAATTTCACAGACCAGCCTCTCTGTTCTCTCAGCTCCACCATGCAGAAGAATTCTGGACCACTTTAAGCCGGACTGAGTCTTCACACCATGAGGCGGACCGGTACCGGTAGGGTTTCTTCAAAAAGACAGCCGTTTAAACCTTTTTTTTTTTTAAAAATAATTCTCGAAATGTCTCTTTTTCCCTCGTTAAGTCAGATTTAACTTTATTCACCCGTTTAATTTTTACCCGTTATTCACTAACGATTTTACTCGTTTTAAATGACCCGTTTAATGACCTAACACACTCTAATAACTGGTTAGTCACTTCATTTTGGCGGCATTTTGGAGAGATCGTTTAGCAAATACTGTAAATACTTGGAATGCACTTGAAAATGAAAATAGTGTTTATTAAACCTTAAACATTTCTTATTGTCATCTGACCCCACGGAAAATGAAACTAAAGTTTTCGTGAACCGTAAAGAACACCTGTAACAGGTCATAGTGAGGACATTAAGAGTTGGCGACCTCCAGTTGATAAACAAGCTGCAGCTCTGGAGAATCTGCAGTTCGTCAAGATTTTAATGTGACTGTTTTTTTTTAAATTATTTTAAACTCAGAGTATTTCCTTCGTCTGAGGTGCTGCTCATCATATACGTTCAGAAAACACGATGCCTGACTCGTGGACGAATCGGTTAAAAAAAAAACAGCCGAATTGGTTCTTCTGAACGAATCGGTTCTTCTGAACAAGTTCGGCGGTCTTATTTTAAAGAACCCAATTCATACACGAGTCGGTTCTTCGGAACCGGTTATTTTCAGTTCTTCTGAACCGGTTCGGCTGTCTTACTGGGAAAGAACTGGTTCAGAATAACATCACTCAATTACTAACACACGAAGGGCTGTTATCCTGGCTGGGTCTTGCTGGCCAGGAGCTCAGAAGGAGATAATATAATGTTAATCAGAATCAGACAGGAAATTGCTTATGTGGTGACAGTGGTGACTTACATATGTGGTGACAAAATATATTAAGTAAAGAAAGTATTGACAAAGTAGTAATATTTCACACATAGACAATTGCACATATTGAAAGTAAATAAGTGATTTAGCACAATTTTGAGAACGACATATGATTTTGCACATAATGTTTTAGCAAATGGTGTGTACTTAATTAAAGGCGTGGATACTCTCTCTCTGGAATTTCTAAAGTTTAGACTTCTCCCTCTGTGTGTGTGTCCGTCTCTGCTTCTCTGTTGTTTGTGTATGATTGAGGGTTAGGGTGAGTTTCACTTCACTTTTGAATGATTCATTGACTCAGTTGAATAAGAATCGGCTCTGTGAACCTCCTCTCTCCGCCTCGTGCAGGAGCGACGCGCGCCTCGCACTCTTTTGTCCGCCCGGGCTGTTCACTGGACCATCCCACTCCGGAAGAACAGGGGAGGGGAGGCTCGGGAAAACCTGGTGATTCCGAAGCCAGCGAGAAGAGACAGAAATCTGACCGTAGGTATCTCTGGACAGTGGTCGTAGCTCCGTTTTGACTCGTACTTGTTGCTCCGGGCTGTCACTGTTCTTCCATTGCGGGTTAGTGGACCTAACACACCCCTCTGGCCCTGCGTGGGAGGTCCTTTTCGGGGCGGGCTGAAGAATCCCGAGGTGGCTCCTGATTGGCCGAGGCGTGGAAACGGTGAAGATGTGAGGGCACACATGGGCTGGAGGCGTCTTGTCGAGCACTTTGGACCTCCTGAGGCTCTTATTCGGGTGTCTTTCACACAGATCGTGATCTACGAGGGCTCGCTTTGGGAAAGGGGGCGGTGCTGGAGCTCCTGGTGATCATCATGCAGCCTTGAACCCTGGAACCAGGGAACTGGTCTAGTATCTCCTCCTCCTGCCGCCTCCCTCCTCCCTCCTCTTGTCTGAAGCGCTGTAGGTCTCCAGCCTTGGTCCAGCTCCTCCTTCTCTGGAGATGAGCACGCGAGTGCAAGTTCCGTCATGTGAGCAGGAGGTCGATTGATGTGGCCATCAAGAGGAGAAGAAGGAGAAGAAGGAGGTGGAGGAGGAGGAGGAGGAGGAGGTGGTGGAGTAGCAGCTCGAGGAACCAAAAGCAAACGCTGGGAGTCAGATCTGAAAACGGAGGTCCCTCTCAGACCCCAGCCCGGCCCTCTGGATCTCGGAATGGTGGTAAGTTCATGCTGGCCAGCCATCTTCTCCTCCCCCTCGACGCCTTTTGGTGAGGGGCAGGATCATGAGTTGCTCTTCAGCTTACAACATGATTTTGTAGCCACAGCTTGGTGGATTTTTTAACCCCCCTCCCACTCTGACTTGGCTCTGGTGGTTCCTCTTAAGTTCTCCAGACCCTGGCTGTCACCCTTTTGACAAAATGCTATTGTCCTTATGGGGTGATGAAGGCTAACCCAAAGGCAGTGATCTTCGGTGTGTGCCCCTCCCTTCACACACATGCACGAGGAGTGGTGTGTGTGTGTGTGTGTGTGTGTGTGTGTGTGCGCGCGCGCATTGTTCACTCACCGGCAGCCCCAGATGATGGGGATCCTTACAAAAAGATCTACAGCTCCACTATATCTGATCTAAGAAACTTAAATATGCCTCTTCTCTTGTAATCTGAAATATTAATCACCTCTTACAATAATGCTGTATGGCTGTAATGGGTGTCTATTGGTGTAGAAACGTATAGGACCCTATCAGCTAATATCAGTGTCTCTCTCATGAGAGGTTTCATTGAAAGTTGGTTTCTGTCCACTTCTGGGTCCACGCCCTTTGTTTATGATGCTCTGCTAAGAGCAAACACCTGTAGTAACAAAGGCACTGGCCACTCCTAAGGCTGTGAGGTTGATTTGAATGAGTCCTTAGTTTTATGAAGTTTTTAGTAGAGCACTCCACTGAAACAAGGCATGGTGTTGAGGGTCTAAGCATCATAGTACCTGACCGCTTCAGCACAGTTCACTTGTGATGGGGATCATTTCGTTTTGAAAGTGCTCTGGGGTTGCCAGGTAGGCGAGTGCTCTGGGAAGGGGTCCAAGAGGGGGACGAATGTTTGCCCTGGGAACAGCAGAGCAGCCGGTGCCACTGGATATGAACAAGCCCGAATGACAAACCCTCTCAGTCCGCTCAAGCATGCGGCATGTTCTTCGTGGGAAAGCTCAGTGAGACCGCGAGGGCCCAGTTAGTCAACGAAGCCTGCGAGCGGTCATCAGTCTGACGCTCACTAACTCACACCACGCCGTCGCCAAGGCCCCATGTGCACTCTGCAGCCTCGTGAATGAGTTTTACCAAAAGTAGGTTACCACACTCAAACTGCTCACTCTAACACCCCACAGGAAGAAACACACGGCCGACAACATGGCATGCAGTGTGAGTGTGTGCTGCTACAAACTAGATCCGCTACAGGATTGGGTTGGATTGGATTCATTCTCTTTCTTTGCCTATTCATATCTGATTCAGCATTTTTAAAAAAGGTAATATTGACCTGATCCCAACGCCAGCGCTGTTGCAAGTACCACTCTTGAGAAACCCGAACCTGTAAGTGGTTTGAGGGACTGTACAGCAAGGACTTCAGTTGAGGTCGTTGGATGCCGGTTCCCATAACCCAATAATTAGCCTGTCCTCAAGACACAATGAACTTACCGGAAGAACAGCTGTCACTCCAAACTCTGTCATGTAATTAAAATGACTAGAGTGTTTTGGCCAAGCAATTATGTCTCCTGCGAGCGTTGTTTTCTTGTTAGGTTTTTGCGGGGTTTTTTTGTGTTTCCCACACGCAATTCCAGATAGAGCCACTATATATCAACAGCTTATTGAGTATATTTTGTCCTATTTGAACAAGTTTCAATAAAATATTTGAGTTTATTAAAGAAATAGAAGTGATTATCAATTTTCCATCAGTAATACCAATTTCAGTTGGCTCTTCTTTGGGATTTCCAGTGTTACCAGTCACTTATATACTGTATTGGAATAGGCAATTAAGTAAATAAAAGTTTCAAAATCTGTGTATTTAAAAAAAACGCTTGTTGTGCACTGCCCAGGTTTGTTTCAGGTCTAAAGGGAAACCGTGTGTTCTTGTATGGCAGTGTCTGTTGGTAGATTATGTCATTCATGCTGATCAGTGTGTTAGTTGTAAATAGTACAGATAATGAGGCTTTTATGTCCAGTTTCAACTTATTTGTAGCCGATTTTGGCAACAAAAGTGACATTCAACAAATAACATTAAATTTTTCACTCTAAACTTTTGCTTCCCAGTCCTACCGCTTCAGACTATTCAGAGATAAATTGGCATTAATTTACTCAAATTTTAGCCAGTGGTTTGCCTCTAAGTGGCCTACACTTGTATTATTTCTACATCTTCCAGACTGATGTATGTAAACTAGCTCTGTCCTGATTGTCTGACCTGTATTGTGCATTCATTCAAAATAGCAGAGCAAGCTGATTTACTCAGTTATAATGGGCTGTTGTAGTCTGAGCAGGCAGATATATGTAAACATATTGGTTTTTGTGACCTCACCAAAAAAGTGAATTAAAAACCGTCTGTTTTTACACTGGAAAGTGAACAGTACGTTTTCAAACTATGGCAAAGCTACAATACTCCTCTGCCTGGAAAGGTTCGTTCAGTTTTAAAGGACATGGGCCCTTTAAATCTGTAATCTAATCCTGATTGGTAGAATTTTATTCACTGATACATCAGTGTATTCACCAGTGCATGAGGTTCTCTTGAGCTAGGTGAGCTATTGCTGTGTTACATTGGCACGTTTGATCAGTCAGCTTGTACCAAGACCTCGCTGTCTGTGATTTCCTCAAACCTACTTTAAATCTGGTTCCTGCTGGTGCTGTTAATTTCTTCCAGGCTACCTGGATGAGGTTGGTGCAGCAGTGGGTGATCAAGGTGTTTAATTACCAGCACAGCATCACGGTACCGTCAGAGCAGCAGGTGTTTCGGGCCACGAGAGTTTGTAAGCCGTCCCAGATCCCGCCGTTCCATGGAGTGGCGAGGCTATTTTGGAGTGTGTTGGCTCCGTTCTCTTGAAGTTGGCGGTCGTTTGAGTGCGGATCAATACAGCCCTGACTCTAATGCTTCACTAAGTTCCCTATTAATCTTTGTGGGCTCATTCGACTTCTGGAAAAGCAGGCCTGCGTATAAAAGACATTTTCCTGGTCATTTTCTGCCCTTTTGGAAATATTCACTCCGTGGCTTTGTTTGCAAAAGCTGATTCACAAAAGCCCACTGAGGGTTGTGTTTCTGCGCCCTCCCCCTGATAAATAGGCTAATTAGGGATCGCTCACAACTGCGGCCTCGGCTACGAGTTATGATTTTCAGCTCAAATCCAACGAGCCCAGCCAGCAGCAATTAAGGTGGTGACGTCTATGTTACCCTGAGACTATCAATATGCTAATTTGGGGAGATATCGCGTAGACCCATCCTCAGAAAATATGCCGCTCGTGTCGGAAACAGATGTTACGTAACCCCCTCCTCTCCACCGGCTGTCAGCGCTTGGGCAGTCGCAATTACATAAAGAACTCCTGAATGCTAAATGAAGTGAGGGAGGCAGACCGAGTGAGTGTAAGGGCGCAGGGCTGCAGAATGGCCCCCGGCCTTTGCTTCCATCTTTTTTATCTCTCCTGCTTCCTGTTTACTGGCAGGGTCGTGTGCTCCAAAGCCATTTTCTCCTGATTGCTTTTCTACCCCGTAAACCCAAAAGGCTCCTGCAGATGCACAAGACAAGACCACTGCGTCTGATTGTGCACTCGATTGATGTAGCCCCCTATATTTCAGGTCCTAAAGGAGCCAGGACTCGATAGTCTCCCTTAACGTGCTCCTTTATAACTGTTATTTGTCACAATCTGAGCCGACCTGCCCCAAAAGCACCGTATCACAAACGCCGTCCTGAGACTCAAGGCCTTCACTTTGAACACTGTCCCCGACAATTAAGATGCTAGGATGTGTTTGGGGAAACCGGATCCTGGGCGTGCACAAAACTGTGTCTCTCTCTCATGTCTTTTCACAAAAATGCAAATGGAGCACAAATCCAACAATGTGTGAGATTTTTAAGGGGCAATATAATGAAAAGTCCCAAACAGCACTTTACAGACTTTAAAAACTCATTTCAGTGCTGCCTTTTTAAAGCAATCGTTGCAGTATGAGTTTTTGTTTTCCACATTTAAATGTTTAATTCGTGAAAATTCACACACACTGTGAAATGTATCCTCTGCATTATACTCATTCACTCAGTGAAGCATTGGGCAGCTGATGAGAGCACCCAAGGAGCAGTGTGTGGAGATGGTCCCTTCCACAAAGGCACCTCAGTGATGCCACTCGCAGTCCTGGGATTCAAACCCAAGGTCTTCCGATCACAAGTGCAACTCCCTAACCACCAGGCCTCCAGCTGCTCCCATTAGTTCTAGGGAAAACAGTTAAAGGCAGCTAAAGGATCATTACAATAATGTCCCAGAACATTCTTCCAATAATCAAACACAATGTAGTACAGAATGTAGTACAGCCAATCAGAACAGAAGTCATTCATTTATAGAACAAAGCGATCCAGCATTAGAAGCCTCTGCTGAACCCTGGGTTTCAGTAACTGGTGTGACACGTCCCATCCCTCCACCCCTTCTCGTAGCTTTTGATCAGTCCCGGATGTTGACTTGGAGGAATTTTGGCCTGTTTCTCCTTGCAGGACTGCTTCAGTGATTTTTGGAACAAGGTCCCTGTGCTGAAAAGCAGCCTTCAGGTTTTTCGCCAAACATTCTCATTTAAGTTCTATTTTTGCCACATCAGTCTGGCCAACATTCTTTCAGTGGTCTTCTGGCTCATCCAGGTGGTCTCAGGAATTCAATCAAGTTGTTCAATCAAGGATAAGAAATAAATTTCATCCATGCTGGGGATTGTAATGATGCCGGGTTGTTTACCTCAGCTTAGAGTGCTTCACTTGGGCTGCTGCTCAGAATGTTTGGTCGCTATAGCAACCAGATGTTGTGGAAAACTGTAGGTCCGAAACCAAACAGTAGAACCGAACCGAGCTGGTACCGGTCAGTGGAGAACATGCATATCAGTTAGGTGTGTAGCGATAATCTCTGGCCATGTTTTAACTCCTGATACTTGCTTCAATTAAATATACTCATGATATTTTGGACAAAATTCGAATGAAGAAATGTCATGACTGTGGCTGTGACCTAATCTACTAATGAGACTAGATGTGGAAGTATGTCGTAATTAATAGAATGCTTAAAATCAAAATGTATTGTCACATCCACAAAGTCAAGCTTTGACAAATCCTCTGAAACCTCCTTAGATGGAGGCATGACATTCAAAAACAGGGTCAAGGCTTGACTGTTAGTGAAGGCTCACTCAGGGTCACCCACACCCAGTCTTTATTGGCGTACAATTGATTGGACCTCCTGACCCAAATTATCCCCTGATCATCCCAGAGGTTCACATACTCTTCTAACAAAGACTCGGTTTGTCCTTCAAATGAATGCAAAACGATAGAATTCTTGGTGTTATTTGTTTATTAGGTTCTCTTTCTATTCTTATGACTTGCATGAATACCTGATCATTTATAGCCAAAGCTACAGGGTTTATAGATTTCCTAGCAGCAGGCAGGTTTAAAGCCTAAAGCCACAGTAACAACATTGTCATGGATGCATATAGGTCATGAGAAAAATGTATATTTTGTAAAAATGTGTGGTTCATCTCTTCAGACACAAAATACTTGATAGTTCATGAGTTAAGAAAACACTGCTGTCCTAAGGATGGCCCATGAGTTTTGAATGTTTGAATATTCATTACATCAAGTTGAAAGCATCTGAACATATTTAGCAGTATTTTGACCAGTGAGTCGTTATAGAAGTGGTTATTGTGTTAGAAGAGTAAGTGGTTATAGAAGTTATAGAAGGGGATAATGCACCTAAAAGCTGTTTGTCTTACAGCAGAAGTAATAGTTTAGGAATAATTGAATACTATTTTTGCTTTAAATGTCTGTCACTGTGCTGTAGTTGCCCAAGAACAGCTAGAGTACTCTTCTAAATGTTCTGCCTCATCACTAGCTTAAGCAAGTTACCGTATAAAGTATGTAAAGAAAAGCCAGTTTGTTGAGTAACTGCCCTACTTTTACCTACTTTTACTGAGAAAGGGGCTTGCGAAAGCAGCAGTGGTAAAGAGTGTCTGAGCTTGTCATTTGGGAGCTATTCAGCCAGTTTGGCCACTTTAAGGTGCTTCTAGTACTTAAATACTTTCACAAAAAAGGCAGTTTTATTGTAAATAGGTGTAAGTTGTTACCATAAATGAAATGTGGCTGCTAAAATGTCAAGGCCTAGCTCTACATTTTACTCCTACACTGTTTGTTCCTCTGTCTCTGGGATTCCAAAGAATCAGGTAGGCTGTGATGGCCTTGTAATGATCCTTTAGGAACTGGTTGAGAGTTTATGTTAGGAGGCCCAGCTGTAACTTTGACCTCGTTCCCAGCCGTGCTGGCCTGGCCCCTGGGAGCGCGGGCCTCGGGGCACTCCCTCGGGCAGCAGTCAGGGCAGATTTAGCCAATGAGCCACCCTCACGCCTCATCAACCCTCATCTCTCCTATCGCCCTCACTCATGTTCTCTATCTCTCACAGAGTGTGTTCTAGGCCCCTGTGGGAACGGGGTTGGGCGTGGCCATGTCAATATACTTTGGGTGAAAACCTCAGAATGACTCATTTCGATTGCTCTTCTTCAGGAAATGATTCAGCGCTGCAAGAAAATCTTCAATGGGATTTCTACGTATTATTAAAGCAAAGGCATTTGTTTTATAAATGCATAGAATCTACAGTCTTTTGCATCTACAGAGAATTGTAATTGATGATAATGAATTTTAGCATTGCTCTGTGTATGCCTTCATATAAACCCCTGTTGGCATAAATTGCTTAATTGTTTCAAAGTAAGAAGTGTATAGTTGAAAAAGGTGCTGAATTGTATATAGTCCTTAGTTTGTACTTGTCAAATGCACCACAGGTTTTTACCCTCCATTCATGGCAGTTTTGTTCTTGTTAAACATTTAAAAAGTTGTTGACTGAACCACAACAAATGAAAATGTCAGTTACCCTCATTAAAAAGGAATCTGTAGCAGTGCACTTCTGACTTCGGGTTCAGAAGTGCACTGGTGATAGATAGAAATTTTAATCTGTCCTTTAGCTTAAAATGCACTCGTGACTGCTTCAGCACTTAATATATTGTTAAATATCTCACGCTCGTCTAGTGATTATAATGATGACAATAGATGGCTTTTACCGGTCAGTAGTGATGACTAATAAAGGTAGTCAGAGGCTGAACATACTGTGTCAACATACTGTAAACAAATGTAATTTGTTTGCAATATATTGTTTGCATTTTTCAGTACAGTAACCCCCTGCCTAAATATGCTCCCAAAACACATTTTACGTTTTCTTTAGTTGAGTTTAAAATGAAATTAAAGATAAACCCATATCTGTACTGTACAGTTTACACTGAACTCCAGCAGTGCTACAATGTAAATACCTATATTACCCCTGCACAGACTATACTGTGACATATACCGCGTGTTTTCTTAGGTCATTTTCATTGGCATAAGCAGTTAAATACAATAATAAATCCATTTAAATTACAGTATTACTGGGCTTTAAGAACAAAAAAAAAAATCAAGATTCTCCAAGGGGAATATTCTGGGCAGCAGCCAATCACCAGCAAGGAGAAATAAATAGCGTTCTCAGATTGGCTACTATCAAACCTTCCGGCCTCTGAGTACAGTGCTATTTCACCATCCCAAGTCACGCTTTCGTTGCGTTTTTCTCCACAGGATCAAAAAATTTATTTACGTTACATTTATGTCACAAAATTAGTCAATTATTTTTGCCTAATTTAGCACAAAAATACGAACATTTATATATTGCCACGAAAAAAGCTGTGACGTCCGGGCCTTGTCCGCCATGTCCCCTCGTCCTTGTGCTGGTAGTTTATGTTTGGGCACAGTGCTTAGCAACCCAGGATGAGGACGAAGGGGCTTGGCGGACGAGGCTCAGACATCACAAAAGCAAAAAAATGCGGAGGATATCGGATATCGGCCGATTTTTTTCAAGTTGAAAAAAGTAAAAAGTTAATCTTTTCTGAAAAGAACGCAATACGTCAAGCGCCTTTTTGACAGCTGACCAATGACAAGCGAGTACCAAGACCTGTCGTTTCCATAACAACAAGA
>JBBPDH010206611.1:0-14273 GCA_037974565.1 Clupeocharax schoutedeni
ATGCAGAGGTTGAATTTCGTGCTGTTCACACTGTGTGCTGTGGTGTGTTCACGTATGACAAATGGTCACTTTCACTGATTTAGAGAGTGAGAGTACTGCGGTTGGTGGCCTGGCTGGTTACCCTGTGATAGTATGGTTGTGGGTTTGAATGGCCTCCTGGTGGCACCACCAAGGTACCCTTAACCAATGCTCCCTGAGTACTGTGTTGCTGGCTACTCACTGTTTCACTTGGGTGAATAGGTTAAATGCAAACAACAGTTTTGTGTGGTTCACACTGTGTGCGGCTGTGCTGTGCTGTATTCACTTGTTTACACTAAACTGTGTATGTCTGTTGTGCTTGTGAGAAAAAGACAGAGAGGTGGTTGGGGTTGGGGTGTATCTTACACCAACTCAATCAGTGCTTTAAGCCCTGAGTTATGTCGGGTAAGACTATAAAACAAGGACCTGTCTCCACCTAGTGGTGTAACTATAGGACTACATCTAATGATTAGATCATTTACATTTATCAGACGCTATTTATCCAAAGCGACTTCCATTTCCTAACTACAGGGGGTAGTCTCCCTGGAGCAACTTGGGGTTAAGAGTCTTGCTCAGGAATCCAGTGGTGGTGCTGAAGGTTGCCATGACCTCTTGGTCTAGAGGCAAGTATCCTACCCACCACGCGACCACCACCCGTCTCATAAATACGCCGTCTCAATTTTTTATATCAAAATGGATAGGATGCACACACACACACACACACACACACACACACACACACACACACACATACACCCATCCACACACACACACACACACACACACACACACACACACACACACACACACACACACACATTTAAACCCAACTCTGTCATTCCCTCTCACTTTCTCTTCCTCCCCCTCACTTACCCAGCCCAAACTCTACAAGAGAATACATCAGCATTTCTCTCCCTCCCTCTCTCTCCTTCTTTCCAAACACTTTCTCTCTCTCTCTCTCTCTCTCTCTCTCTCTCTCTCACACACACACACACACACACACACATACACACTAACACACTCTTCTCTCACTTTCTTGGATTCAGTTGGTGATTAAGAATTGATATCAGGCTCAAGTATCTTAACTGACACTAGCTGTATAGTTGCAGTCTACCCAGACCCACACAGAGACACACACAATTTGAGATCACCCAGCACGCAAGCCTCAAAATGACTAGGGATCCACAAACAGGTGTGTGTGTCTGTGTGTGTGTGTATTTGTATAAATTTTCAAGACAAAATGTCGAGATCTCACTCACTTTCTGTAATCCTCACTAGGGTTGCCAATCTCAAGGCCAAAGCACGTGAGGCAGAGAAAAAGCCCAGAATGTGAGAGAAAAACAGATCTAACACACTGAATGAAAAATTATTATTAAATAAGTTAAAACTTACAACTTTAGTTGGAAAGCTATTGCACTATCCAATGTAGCATATATGCATAATACAGACTAGGTTTCAGGTTTAAACCTAATTGTTTTCTTTAAATACTGTTTACTGTGTGTAATGTTTCAGCCCTTTCAGACTGAAGGCTTTTGTTTTTTATAATAATAAAATGTTCAAGTGTTTGGAGACCTAATTTACACTCCAAAGACACAAGCATCAGATCCCAGAGACTCAAGACTCACCTCCCAGAGACTCAAGACTCACACTTCAGAGACTCAGGACTCACACACGTGACATTGAAGACTCACCCCAGATATTTAAATATATATATGAAGAAAGTGTATAAGTATATGAATAATCAGAATCAGAAATGCTTAACAACCCATTAGCATTAGCGGTTAGCATTAGCAGCGTGGGGCGAGCGAAAACAAACACTCGTACACAAAAGAAATGTTGAAATAACACTCTCTACCCACATGACTAGACAGGGCACAGCTTACTAATACTAAATAAACTGAGATAACAGTTGAAAATTGGGTGGGGGGGACACATTTTATTGATGTGAAACAAACAAACCAAAAAAAAACATGAAACAGCGCCAACCCCAGCTGTGGAGAAACAGAGAATTTCAGTGAAATATGTTTCACTAGCGTCCCCATTCATTTCAAAGTATATCTTCTCAAACCCCAGTGGCTCATGGATCTTTTGAGGCTTCAATAGACTCTAATGGTAAATAAGTCCCACCTGTGAAACAAGTGACTGCCTATTGTGATTGGGTAGTTCTCCACTCAGAATGAAAGACACAACACTGGCCAATCACCGCCTTTTGAATCTTCATACATAACAAATCACGTAACATATTATTAACTAGCATTTATTAATCATATTTATTTTATTTTATATTTTATTATTAGTCTATGAGTGCACACAAGGAAGGGCATTAGCTAGTTAGCTTAACCCCTTGTTAGCAATCCCCACCACCACCCAGACAAGCTGGGCACAGGTTAAAGTCATTGGGAAAAAAATCCCTGCTGGTATGACCGAGTGATTGACAACTTCACCAGAAAGACGAGGAGGGTAGAATTAATTTATATGGTGAGAAAGAGTTTTTTTTAGGTTCAGAAATATTGTTAATTATGTATTATTTCAATATACATCGCTATTACATGTTTGTAAGATATGCACAATAAAAGATTTTTTATATTTTGTAGTGATTTACCAAAAATATTGACCAAGGGCCGCCACTGACACACACATACACACACTCATATATATATATGAACTTTGGTCCAAACACATGGTAAAATGGGAGAAGGGTGTGGCAGTCCTAATGACCCCTGACTTCACAGTCCCCTACCCTGGATACATCCAAACCACACATCCAAACACTTCTCTCGTTTTATTGTGTTTCTGTTTTCATGTCCCACAGTCGATGCTCACACATTCACCTGACTGTAAACTCAATCAAGCCATGAGAGCACCTTCTGCTCCTATACCACTTAGGGCTCTGTTTGTTTTGTACTGTCTATCACCAAAGTAATTTAAGCTCACTGTAAACAATGAGACACATGTCTATGTATGTCTATGGATATGACAGGAGTCTGTGTGTGTATGTGAGACAGAGCAATAGACTCTGCAAAAAACCTATTTTTACCATGTTAGTAAGGTTTATGATTAATACAGGTCACATGGAAAGTTCTGCTGAGGATAGTACAAAGTCTATGTGCGTGTGTGAGTGTGCGTGATCTGCACTGTGTACCCCACATGCTTCATAGCAACATGAACCCCTTCGGTAGAAGAATATCATGAATGATTCAAGCGCAACCCTCATCACTCACTCACTTCCTCACTCACACACTCAGACATTTTATCATGAAACCCCTTCTTTTTCAAGTTTAACTCCTACAAACGAGCTATCTATTGAGCTTTGTTAAATGGCGTTAAACTTTTAACTCTTCTTTTGTAAGCCATGGGGTCTATGGGTGTTTTCAAGCACAAAAAAAAATCATTACCAATACATGTGTAAATACTGCTCTATATACAATGTAAACAAATAAATGAACCGCCGCTGGTTAAGTACAATGGGCGAAGACGTTCTCTCGTTGCCTAGCACTCACCTGTGTTCTCTCTGCGCCACTACTCCTAGGCAGTACGCAGCAATGTATTCGCAGGATCTAGCCGATAATAATGCGGGATGGGCGGGAATACAGATAAGACCGGCCACTCCTTGCATGTGAGGCTCGACGTGAGGCCCCGCCTTCACCCTCGCGGAGTCACGCTACGACGTCATTTCGGCAGTTTGGAACTCGGCTTGCTGAGCGTTTTTGACCGAAATACTTTTGGCCAACAAAAGGTAACTGCGTCCAGCCCAATCCGTACTGGGATTTCCTCCTACTCTCTCAAAGAAACCCGGAGTCCACAAAGCGAGGACGACGTGAAACGTTTTAAAAACGCCCCGCAGCCGGCACACCTGTTCCAGGTAAGGCAGAGAGAGAGGAAGAGAGACACTTTAACCGGAGCCGGTGTTAGCCAGGATATTAGCCACTTTAGCCATACTCTTGTCAAGTAAGTCAATTTAAGGCATTATTACTTTTCTTTGAATGATGACTCACATGTATGCCTTACAAAAAACTTAACTCCCTGTAGCCGTGCTGTTCATCTTCATGGCACATACAGCATCTGTTAGAACTGGAATCGTTCATAATAGTTAGGGTAAAAACAGAATGAAACGGTTTAATGAGAAGTCACTAGCATTCTGACCCTCCCCTAGTTGGTGCTCCCCGTGCTACTATATGTACCGAGTGTAGTTTTTATTTTACCAGAGTTTAACCAGTCATTTAAATCAGACCAGACTTTCCTCAGAGAGAGCTCCAAGCCACTGTGTTGACTGTAAACCACACGTGTCTGCCTCGCAATTTTAGTTCTTTTTCCTGTCTGAAGAATTGCTTACAGTCCACTTTAGCTGTGATCTGAGCTAGAAAAAAAGCTCTGTTCAGTGGAAAGTCATTTACATGCCTATGAGCTCTTTGTGAGTCAGTCTTCTCAGTGGTGAAGACCTAAAAGAAAGTCGGTCTCTTAAATTCGCCAAATATGATGTCTTGCACCTGCATTTTACCGGTTTCCTCATGAATTTTTAAGCAGGCTTGAGGTAGGCTGATACTTGTCTTTGCAGTGGGGGTGGGGTGAGGGGGTTCTTTTCGTAATCAGTCTGTCATTCAACCCTCTTCTTGCTTTAACGCCGATCTAAAAGACCAACTAAACCACTCGCCAGGCTTCTTATGAACCAAAGAGGACGTTTTAAATAATCCAGTGTTTTTCAGTGTGTTAATTTGTTTACTGAAATGCTGAATCCTGAATTACATTTAAGATGTGATAGCTACCAATTCACATTACACTGTATACCATTCTACAATTCTCCCCTTATCCCAAATGTAGCTACTCAGCCAAGATTGATATGTTTTCTTAACTTGCATTGAGCTGCAAAAGGGGTGTTTCACTGATTTTTCTACATGTATGCATAATTCAGTTGTTGAGATATACACACAATTTTAAAGAGAGTTCCAGTATGAAATCTTTGGAGAAAATTACAGACTGGGATTTTTTTTTACAGTAGTGGTGAATGGAGCCAGTGGTCACAATATATACAAAGCAGAAAGACCATTGTACCTACACGATTCTAATCCAATTTTTAAATGCAGTGTTTATAGTGCCAAAATAGTAATACGCCTGGAGAAGCAAAAACAATCTTTGAAAACTGTTTTGCTGTACCCCTTTGCATTTTATTTCTTTTCTAGAGGGTGTAATGAATCACAAAATGCATTTTGTAATTCAGTATGAAAAGTGTCAGTTAAATATTTTATATTCTAATTCAGCATAATACCTTTTATGCTAGCCACATGCTGAACGCCTAGCTGACTTGGTAGTTGAGATACAATAATATGCTGCTATACAATACATTACAGTAGGTTATATTGTTACAGCCACCATTTTAGGCAATAAGTTTGTTTAATTAAACACAAAGGTTGGATGTTGTTTCGTTAAATAGACAAGCTTTATTTGAAGGTTTTTTCCTTTGGGGTGTATGTAGGTGTCCTGTCAAGACACTGTATCAGACTGTTCAGTATTTCGAGTGGATATAGATTTATAATCATGGGAACAAATGCTGAATGGCGTGTGAGTATAGTGTCCTCATGTAAGATCTTTTAAGGATCCTAAAACTGTTGTAATTAGCGCTTTTTATTCCTCTTGATTTACTAAGCTGGTTTTATCTTATTTATTACTATTATTGTTGTTTTATTGTTATTTTATTATTTTATATTTTATTTTATTATTTGTCTTACACTTGTACAGCACTTTGGTCAATGGAAGTTGTTTTAAATGTGCTTTATAAATAAATTTGATGGATTGATTATTAGTCATGCTGATTTGTTTCTGTGCAAAAGGTGTGTGTTCTGAAGGGGGAGTGGCGTGAACCAGTCCTGTTTGGCAAGTTTGAGGTTTGTTGCTCCTCGAGCTTGTATGGTATTGTTTGTACTCTACAATCTTGTGTGTGCGTGTGTGTGTGCGTGTGTGCGTGTGTGTATATGTGTGTGTGTTCTCTAGAACAGTTTTGTTGAACTCCAGTCCTGGAGGGGGGCCATGGTCCAGCACAGTTTGGGACCTGGTTCGCCTCACCAGTTTATTGTCAGGTTTGAATGTTTTTGAGGAGGAGAACCAAACTGTGCTGGACCAGGACTGGAGCTTGACACCTTGCTCTAGAAGATATGATTGTCTGTAATGCTATCCAGGTTGATCTAATCCCAGTTATGTTTTATGAATGTTTGTGGCAAATATGTACATACATCAGAAATCAGCTTCTGCTCACTTGCATTTGTACACATTATTTTATTTGATATGCTTTTATGACTTCTCCATAACTCTTGTAGGCCAGATCCTGGCTTGTGAATAGACATGTTCACACCATTAACATGTTGAATTATGTATTATTGAAAGGGATTATGTATAGGCTTGATGGGATGTGTTTAATGAGCTGTAGCTTGAGTCATGACTTGTGCTGTTTGTCCTTACATGTTCCTTGCTATGGTACTGGTATTCAAATTTCAATGAATCAGCAACTTTAGCATTTCTTTGCATAGGGGATGTTCTTATGAGATTTGTATCTGTATAGGCTCCCTAAACCCTGTGGTTTCCCCCCTCACACGCTCATTTACTCCACCTTCAATATCCGTTTTTGAAAAACACTGCAAAATGCCCTGATTATTGTCACATTACACCCAAGTGTCAAATCTTAGGAGTTCTGTGATCATGTTACATACAGGACAGCAAGAAGCATGATGGTACTGCATTTTACTAGAGCTGTCATTGTTCATTATATTTCTAAACCAATATTTAATTGTTATATATGTTATAGTTGTTGGTCAGATAATCAGAGCTTTAAACCACCCAAATAACAATTCAAACACGCTTAATGAAAACAAAGGAGTGCTGCACTGAATATTCAGCAGTATTAGAGATATAAAGTATTAGAAAATGGAAAAGCAGGTCAAATATCTGGTGTATTTACCACTTTTTGAATACATTCACCATTTCTTTATCAAGCATTTTTTTCACCCAACTGGCACCTAGATGTTTTATCAGCTTTAATGCAAAGCAAAGCACCTCAGTATTTGGTCTCATTTACTGGCTAGCTGTTATGCTGATGTTTTACCTTCTATTTCATTTAAAGTATATGTAAAAGCAAAGTAAGGTAAGGATTCCTACATTAAAGCATGCTAAAAGAACATGATCTGCATATACCACATTAGGAAATCCATGAATGGTTTAAAAACTCTTATTTGGAATAATAAGAATAAAAAAAAGGGGCAAAAATACATATAAAAAGGCACAGTACAAGTATTTAAAATGCATTTCTGATTCATCAAGAAGGTCACTTTGAATCAGTTTGTTTTAAAAAATGGAGTAATCAAGCTCAGTCAAGCGGTTTATTAGTGGTCTGAGGGTCAAGTGTTGCTATGAGTAACTGGCCTTGTATATCAGTATTGCAGCTTTAGGTCTCACATTTTAACATTTGATCGATATAAACAATAGCAGTGGTTATGTATTAAATGTGTGCCTACCAAATTCTTGTATCAATTCTTTTTGTTTAAAAATAGGACCAGAATAAGTCTAACGGTGTGTCCGAAACCACGCACTACGGTCAGTGCACTGAGATTTAGTGCGCACAGCGCACTGCCTTCTGTAGTGTGCACTGCCGTGGATAAGTGCTGTCCGAAATGGAACACTACATTTACATTTACAGCATTTATCAGACGCTTTTATCCAAAGCGACTTCCATTCCCTAGCTACAGGGGACAGTCTCCCTGGAGCAACTTTGGGTTAAGGGTCTTGCTCAGGGTGGTGGTACGATGAAGGTAGGATTCGAACCCGTGACCTCTTGGTCTGGAGGCAAGTATCCTACCCACTGAGCTACCTCCACCCCTGGAGGAACCCTAACGTTTTGCACTTAAGCGGAAATGATGGACTAACATTTGCTGGCGATTCTTCAGCCGCCAAAATATCTGCCGGTTTTACAGCAGTGTAGGTCAGTAAAATAATTTTATTAATGTTACTTACATTTATACGAACCAGCTGCCTTCGCTCAGGCTTGTATTTCACTGTTTGCCGACATTATCCAACTGGGAAACACGTTGGAATCCCGCCCCCTCCGCTACATGGTCAAAATGGCGCCTGTTTAGTGCAAGCAGTGTGCATCGTTCCGCACTGCGTTTTCTGGCCGATTTCAGTGCATCATCAGGGTACTTTCAGTGCACTGAATTTATCTTGGTTTTCAGTGTGAACGCACTACGCACTAAAAATCATGCACTAAAAGTGCGTAGTGTGTGGTTTCGGACACACCGTTAGTAAAATAAAACGTATAAATAAAATAAAACTTTATATTGTTTATAAAGACTGGAGACTACATTTTATTACACTCAAGAAACGAGTATTTCTCGTTTTGAAAAAAACATTAGTAGTACACAGAAGTGTCCCTGGATACATCCTACAGAGCCTGGTGACAAAAATGGCCATTATAAATACAGTACCATGTTATGAACTGCAACTTCACAATGATTGGTGAAATCATTATCAAATAAAAAGCAAATACAGTAGGTTGTTCTAAAATAAGGATAATGGCTCTTTGTAATGGATTTAGTCATTTAATTCTTCATAGCCGCATTTACAGTTAGCCTAAATATTGGTTCACAATTTCTGTAGCAGTACAAATGGTAAACTTAAACACAACATACCATTATATCATGTATCCTGGTATTTCGACTGAGCAGACTGTTTTTGCCCAAAAGCCTTTGTGAGATTCAGGAGCTAATTGTCTGAAACCAACAAGACTAGATAAAATGATTTCTCGTTTCAAGTGTGAAATATTTTTAATGCTGCTGTCAATTTACAGAACTGACAGTACTCTATTCAGACCAGAGTCAGCTCACTAATTAATTATCGTCTTTTATGAGCTGGATCAGTTGTAATTTTATGTTAAAGTTAATTGTTTGGACACATGTAGGTCATTTTGCTTTGTAGATATTGTGACTCCTGGTTCAATTCACCACTATTGTAAATAAATCCCAGTCAACAATTTTCTGTAAAGAATTGCAATTGGAGTCCATCATGTAGATCAAAAACTGTTGAAGCGGTCTGCTCTTCAAGACTTTCTTGGTTAGGTAAGAGAGAAAAGAAATTGCAAAGTTTCTGGAGCAACTTTCAGATGCGAGATTCTTACTCAAAGACACATCATCAGCTCTGAGTGTAAGAGTTAGCAACTTTGGAACCTACGGTGGTGTTATCTTAGGAAACTGGGCCGCAGCGCACGTACACAATTGAAACACTTAAGTGTTTATACCTTTCATCAGAACTGTGCGTAACCCATTTTAAGATGGCGCTACAGCCATAAATGTTATGAATAGTATAAACCTAAACAACTTAAATATATACCTGATGAACTACAATAAACAATAGAGCTTCATGTGCATTGCAGTTCATATGACTAGACACATTATTTGATATTACACACATTGTAGTTAGAATCACTGAATAATTACCAAATAAATGACTCCCATTCGTGCTTGGAACTGACAATGATTTTAATGCAAGTATAAACATATACCACACAGGAAGGTTGCCTTTTTTGTGATAGCAAATGTTACATTTTACCAGCATTTGTGAAGGTGTTGACACTTTGCACGACGTTGTTTCACCCACATTGACGAAGTAAATGAAAATTTTACTTAATTGCCTGCTGACCCAGTCACACATTTTAAAGGATCATGGCCCCTGGAGCTAGACAGAGAGTGCACACTCTGTCTGCACAGGTGAACAGTTGACATTCAGTTACTGGTTAATTTATGTACAAAGAGCTGACTATAGTCAGTTACACACTCACTTTTGAAAGGAACTTCCCCTTTTGACAATGTTATATTTAAGAGCCAAGATCATTATTTAAATGTGGGTTCATGTATTTACCAAGAATGTACACAATTCACTTTACATGTCCCACTTATACTGATCAGCATTAAAATGACTGATTTTCTTTTTACAGTGGCACCTGTCTATGCGGTATATATTAGGACGCAATTGAACATTCAGTGTTTGACGCTTAAGTGTTGGAATTAAGGAAATATGCAGTGTCATTATTGTTAGAGCACCTACCAAAAGTGGACAAAGGAAGGACAACCAGTGAACCAATGACAGAGTAACGGTCACAGGCACCCATGCTGACCCATGTCCACTGCAAGAAGGTGGCCTGGGCTGATTTAAAATTGTTGTTTGGCTGGGTGTGTGTCCTGTACCTGGGGAAGAGATGGCACCATGATGCAGTCTTTTGGGGGGTGGAGGGGGTATGGGTGGCAAACTGACTGAGACAGTGTGACAATCTTAGCAATGTTCGGCTGTGTTGTTTCACTCATGTGGATGTTATTTTGACATGTACCACCTATATAAACATAGTCGCAGACCAAGTACACTTCTTTGTGGCCTAATGGCAGTGGCCTCTTTCAGTACAATAATGCACTCACTACAAAATTGTTCAGGAATTACTCCAAATTAAACAAAATAGTTTGTTCCATGGAGACGCCGCCTCACTACTCACAGGACAAGAATGTACTTCTAACATTTTGTCCTGGATACCACAGCACACCTTTGAAGGTCTTGTGGAGTCCCTCCCTCGGTGGGTCAGAGCTGTTTTGGTGGTAGGGGACCTACACAATAGACTAATGGCTTTAATTATATGGTTCATCAGTGAAAATGGGCTGTTTTGGTAACTGTAGCTTTTAGGGCTGGGCGATTAATCAAAAAGTAATCAAAATTGACATTCAGAATCTATAATCGATTAAATTTTTCCAGGTCGATTATTTCAATTACTTTCCCTTTAAAAAGCACTACCCCGTGTGGAGTCACGTGACCCCGCTCCGTTATGTTATGTTCTTCTGCTGACATTTCGAGCAGGGAGAGCTTAAACACTGAGACAACTGAGCAACTTGTCAGTGAACTATGAGGGCAAAAAAATAAAAAATATAAGAGATAATTGTCCATTAATCGTAATCGAGTTAAAATGTTCAATTAATCGAGATTGTGCTTTTAGGCTAAATTGCCCAGCCCTAGTACCTTTACGATTGAGACATTTACTGATTTGCTGTCTTTTATGGATGACCCTTCCAAAGCAGTCTAGACTGAAACCCTCTTTAAATGTTCTGTATTTGTGGGTGGAGTATGTAATTCTGTTGGGTTTAGTGACAGTATTTTTGTGGCATAAAAAAGTGAGGAAGCTTCTTTAACGTTACACAATATGTATTGTTTGTCTCTTGATGTTCTCAGGATATCATGTTTGTGATGTCCTGTTGATTTAAATTTGGCGCATTGTGTGAAAGTAGTGTAGGGTGTTCTGGGTATGGAGTGTCTCAGTTGTTTAACGTTAAAAGAGAATTTAGCCAATCCACAAAGGTGTCATATTTATTTCAGATACAAATCTAGACAAGGAGTAAATGTAATTCTAGCCTAATAAACCTAATTTTAGTGGTGGCATTCTTTTGACTGTGCAACCTGATCTAAGACTCGGTGTAATCTGTGTTTGGCAAGTCAGTAATTTTGTGTTTAAAAGCACTTGGTCTTTTCTTTTGCTCAAAGGGCATAGAGCCCTGAACAAAACTATCAGAGGAAAAACAAGCCCTAAACAGGCTTTCATAGCACTTATTTTAGCCAGTTTTAGCCAGTGCTAGTTTCAGTTTCAGTTGAGTTTAGGATTAGACTGTAAGAACTCCAATAGATTGCTTGGACCAGGGTCATGTTTCATGATCGATGAGATGGTTTGGGTGTGTTCTGAGTGGTGCTGCCTTCAAACAGACTTTGTTACTGTGAAAGTCATATGACTGTAATGTTAGTATCATAATTAGGGAATAGTTCTGCAGTCACACTAGCTGTTTGCAGTTTGTCTTGTCTTGCTAAAAGAGCATCATCTAGGTTTGGTATCAAACTAATTTTGGTGCATCTAGCATGTTCAAGAGACATAACCACTAAAGCACAAAAGAAAAAGCAGATATACTTGCATAATGCTGCACAGTTGTAGTTGTAGCCAAGAAGTGTAGATCACTGGGTTGAAGCTATGCTTATTCCAACAGGTAACCTAGCAGTTACAAGTAGGCTTAATCGTCTACTCTCAACAGTAAAAACAACAGCCTCCTGACTGCACTCTCTTTCACATACAGTAACCCCCAGCTTATATGTGTTTCAGCAGTCGCTGCTTCAGTCCCTCGCAGATTTTTTCTGAGGGCCAAGCGAATAATTGTTCACGGAAACCCCCACAAGCGTGGAAACTGCAGATTTCCTTTGTGTGTTGTCCTTGTGCTGGGTTGTTTGTTTGGGCGCAGAACTTAGCAAGGCAGTCAGACACCTGAACGGAATGAGCCTCCGCTGCTCAGCGCTGCGCCCAAACATAAACAACCAAGCACGAGGACGAGGGGACGTGGCAGACGCGGCCCGGAAGTCACAGTCACCTGTACTCTGAGGCGGTAGGTTTTACAGTAGCCAATCTGAGAATGTTATTTATCCTTGCTGGTGATTGACTAGTGATCGACTGCTACCCTGTCACGCATCTGTGGCAGCTGCACTCCTGATTTCCCCGTGGAACTATCTTGAGTTTATTTTGTTCTTCTTAAAGCCCTGTATTTTTATTACTGTAAATTACATTAATTTATTACTGTATTTACACTGCTTATAACAAAGAAAATGACAGTGCATACCAAAGAAAACGCGCATGCTTGAATTACATTGGTATTTTAGCACTGCAGAGACCTTTACAACAAGTTCAGTGTACACTGTACAGTATGAATACGGGGTTACTTTTACAGGGTACTGTACTAAACTGAGTATATAGTGTAACCACGACATCACGTTTTTTACCACAGCATCGCGGTTTTTCACTATATGCAGGTGCTCTTTGTCACATTTACTGTGCTTATTTTTTGCCAGAGGGGATGCAGTATTAAATGGCTCGTGCTTAACGCTGCTAAAATAAATCCAACGTGGTATAATGACTTCTGAGTGCAAAATAAATGAATGAATGAAAGTTTTGTTTAGCTACAGTTACAAGACTTGCTTTTGTACATTGAGCATCAGATGACCGATTTTTGCCCCACGATTCGGTTGGTGGTACTGCTCAGTAGTGATGGGCACGGCAGTTCTTTTAGATGTACAGAATCTCTAGATTCGGTTTGTTCAAAAAGATTTGTTTTAAAGATTAATTCACTGAATCATTCAGTGCTTGGTGGGAGGAGCATGCGACTCCGCCTTCCTGAACTGATACACGGCTGAACGGTTCAGGTTTCAGCTCAGCTTCAGTTCGGCTTCCAGGACCGGGAGACGAGTGTGTTGTGGCTGTGTTGCTTTGACAAACATGTTTGTAAAAATAAAGTCGTTTATAAATTAGGATGTTTTAAGTGTCCTGTCCTATGGTACCTGTGCTATTTAACTGGTCTACTCAGCAAATGGGGCTCAGTTAGTGATCTGTTCACTGAACGTATAACCCACAGTGCATTCAGTGAAGGATTCACACTGAACATGCACAGTTTCCTCACAAATTGTCACAATGAGAGTCATGCATTTTCTCAAACTGCAGGTGTTATACACTGTCTGTTACATACTGTGTCCTATTGAGTTGTTGTTCGTGAGTTTAAAAAAGTTACACTTGAACACAACACAGCTAATGAATATCTCTCTCCTCATTACTGCCAGCCTAACTTTTTAAGTTTGTTTATATGGAAACAATATGACAACAACCGTCACCATGAACATGTATCCCTCAGAAAAAAATGATTTAGGAGAGTATAGTTCACTGCGTGGTTTGTTTCTGCAGGTGGCGGTCCCTCCCTCCACCTCTCCGTCCCGGCACTGCTGACAGCTCTGAGAAACAAGTGATTTGGTTCAGTACCTTCCCTTAAAAGTAGGGATGCACTCGTTGCAATTTTCTTGGCCGATTCCGATTACCGATTTTTGTGTAAGTGTGATCAGCCGATACCGATTTTTTCCCCCAGATAACAGGAAATTTTTTATGTAATGTAGTAATTACTTTCCCTGTTTACTAGTTACTTTTATAATAATGATATGATGGTGGCAGCTCTACAACAAATACAAACAAAAATCAAATTTTCTTTCATATAAAGCTTTATTTTCATAATTTTACAAATTTAAATAAATAAAATGTAATAAATGCATCCCAAATAAAGCTCAATATAATACAACTAAAGTTTAACATACGCTTTCAAAGGTGCAGTGAGTGAACAAAAAATAACAAGCACCTTTTTGTCTGAGCAACATATATTGACAAAATGCCA
>JBBPDH010206624.1:0-14272 GCA_037974565.1 Clupeocharax schoutedeni
CTGCAGAGTTGGGAAGAACTTTCTGCCGAATGAACATTGAGACACTGAACCGCTTGAATTTCAATACAAACAGAAAAAATGGGGTGTTCTAAAACTTTTGAACAGTAGTATATATATATTCATTATATTTGAATGATAATCTGTTATAAACAAACAAGTAGGTCTTTATATTTAGCCCTTACAGTTAAGGTTAATTAAACACCCAAGTTTAAAGGCTTCGTTTTCTGCTTTTCATTTTCTAACATCCATAAAGAACCATAGAAATGAATACAGCCTGGGCAGCTCTGATATTTGTTTGTAAGAACATTATATTCCAAGATCTTTACAGGCTCTTTTGTTATTGTTCAGTTGAGTGCCAGTCTTTGTCATATTTCTTGACAGCTGGATCTTTTGTTGTCAATAATTGATCACAGTAGACAAGAGATGTTCACATCATTATGAATGGTAAACTTAGTATTTTTTTCTCTGTGTTGTCGTAACTTTTTTCTTCGTGTTGAAGTTCTATCATTTCATGCTGCTCTATAACTTTACTTATAAAGGCCTTCCTGATTTTCTACTGTAAATCCGCATGTGTGTTATTAATAACAAGGTTTTTAGTGTTTGATTATCTTTCATATTTTGCAACCATGTCTTACTCCGGTGCGTGTTTGTCTATTTTTTCTTATTGATCTGTGTATCAGGTTCCTCATTCATACATTATTCATCTATTAATGTGGTTGACATCAGTGAAGCAAATGTAGCCTTCTTTTTTGAAATTCCTTCACTTTTTCAGTGATCCAGCATATATCAGACACCATGTCTTCGGATTCTCTTGTTTTTCCGACTCCAGCTTGCATGATTCATAAGACTTTCTATTTCTGCAGTGATCTCAGAACCTGTCTGAATTCATTCAATAGCACTGGAGGTTCTTCCATCAAACGTGTCTTGGCGATTTCCTTTTTTTCGGTAGGTCTTTGAGTTGAGCTCTCTTTCTTATGCGTCAGCAACTAAACCTCCAAAAGGCTTTAACTGTGTCATTCACACAAGCTGTACTCTAAAGAATCTTTAGCTCTTCCACATGTTGAGTGCCTTCCAATCTGCGGGGCCATCTTCTCAACAGTCTTTCTGTTGTGTCTAGCAGTGTAGTTTTCTTGGTAAAACCACAGTGGTTTACCATGGCCTTCTTCTGCACAGCTGACCTGATGTGTTGCTGTTATCACCTTCTGTGATCATCCGCCACGTACATACAGCTATTTTGCCGCTGTCCAATATCGGTATAGTCTGGCACCTCTGTTGAGTCCTTTCTACTGTCAGAGACCAGGAATAACGGGTCTTTACATGCAAGGCTCATTGTCTCTTCTTGTGTCAATGTGAGACACAGGATACTAGACCATATAAAAAAGATTTGTTGCTGATATTCTTAAATGCCTTTCATTCCACACCAGCTTATAAAGCACAGTGAATTCTATTATCAGGCCATGTGTTTCTTTCTGTTTCATATCTAACGGATCAGTGGCAGATTCAAAAATGCTGAGTCATCAGTTCATGAGCTTTTCTCTACTCTCTCTCTCTGTCTCTCTTTCTCGCTTTCTCAGTCTCTCTCTGTCTCTCTCTTTCTCTCTCTCTGTCTTTCCTCCCCTCACCCTCTTATTTGGGTGACCATATGGAGCTGACTGCTTTGAGGGTGTGTGTGGATTCATGGCGGAATGAGAGATGCAGCTGAATCCTCTTGAAACTGGGTCTGCTCTCACAGTACTGTGTGCCATTGCTTTCAGAGAGAAAGGCCAAGGCAGTGAGAAGTCATTTCCGAGAGGGTTTATCACAAAATACACCCAGACACTCAAAAGCATGCCTGCAGAAATGCCTTTCTACCCACATTGCAGCATTTTCCACAAAAATACTCACAGCTTGCTACTGAGTCATAATTCAAAGGATTCCATGTTCAAATAAACTTTACATTAGTTTACATCCCAGGTGGTACGATTAGCACTAAAGTTCTAAAGTCTATTAAGGTATGGACTGTTTGTGGTCAGACTTTTAATTTAATTAAATCCTATCCTATCTAAGGTTAATCTGCAGTGTCTATAATGTACAGTTAATTGCTACAGAAAGTCATTTTCCTTAGAAAATTGGAAAATCATAAAAAGCCTGTTCACTGAAAACACATTTACATTTAAAAATCTATGGGCAGGTGTCTGTTAGAGGTCAGGGCTCTGTGAGGGCAAGTTCTTTCACACCAAACTAACTCAACCATGTGTTTATGGAGCTGACTTTGTGCACTGGAGAACAGTCATGCTGGAATAGAAACGGTTCACAAAGTCCACAGTAGGGGATTAACGAACAATTTTTTCATTAGTCGGTCAGCAAAGTCGAAGTCGAGTCGAGTAGTCGTTTGATTACGTCATCACACACGCAACGGAGGAACACAGGTGTCCGACACTGAGCAACTTTTTAAATTCTCTAACAACAAATTTGACAATTAAACAAAACAAAACAAAGGTTGGTACCTTGAATTTTCTGGTAAATTTAAGTGTACAGCTGCAAGTGGGAACAGTTTAAGCCACGACAGGACAACTGCCTGTGGTGCTAGCATTAGCTAGCGGAGCCGTTTCAGACGCAGGATGCCGGTACTGTTACTGTACTTTAACACCAACTTGCAGGTTGTGCAGGTCTCCGTGCTGTTTGTGTGTCTAAAGTGTCTAATGTGTGTCTGTCTTCTCTGCTGCATGTCTCTGGTCTTGTGATCTTGTGTTTATATTCCCCTCACACCAACAGTACCGCCCCTTTTATGAAGGGACTATAATAATTGGTTAAACCAAGGAACGCGTGTCAGCGTAAGCCAATCAGAGCCAGAGATTGTATTGCGTATACAAGCGAAGGCAGAGAGAGGGGAAGAAAAACAAATGACTAGTAGAGTTCTCTCAGGGGCACTCGTACCTCTGTAGTCGACTAGTCGACTTTTGTGTTAATGCCTTAGTACACAGTGACCTTCACTAGAAGTAAGGGGGCCCACTTAAGAAGTAAACGGCCGTGTCGTTCTAAAATGTTGCAGCCAGAGATTATTCCGTGGTCTCTCCCATACCCGTTTTTTCGTCGCACTGGGGTACATTCTTCGAGCTCTAGGGCAGTGGCCCCCAACCCCCGGACTGGTACCGGGGGAGCACAGAAAAAAAAAAACCTTGTATGAAAATGCTGTTAATAAAGCTGCGAGTAAACATTGAATTTACGTTTATTATTATATTTTAAAGATACCCCATTATTATATTTTTTAAAATATCCCCATTTTTGTAAGTATAATTTTTTTTTATAAATACGTATACGTATATTTATCTGCCGCTCCTTAAAGTTTGGTCCGTGACGAAATAAAGGTTGGGGACCACTGCCCTAGGGCAGATAAGCTTCATTCTGCTGTCGTCTTCGGATATTTTGTACATTTCTAATTATTTGTGAAACAGTAAGCTGGCAAACTGTCTGAATAATCTCTCCATCATTTTTTTCTTTGTTTAGCGGAGGGGGGTGTAATGTGGAAAACAAAAGGTAGATAATTTGTGACAAAATATTTATGGAAACGGCTCAAGGGCAGATTTTTTTTTGCGATACACCAAAACTTATGCGACAGTTCATTTTGGGGGGGAATGACGTCATCACGCACACTATTTTATCGATAAAAAGCCAGTTGGATGTAAACAGTCATATTCTGTTTGTCGACAACAAACCTCGCAAAACACTGGATGGAAACTTGGCTACTATGTTCTTTATAGCTCCACGGTCTGTACTATTTGTGATTTATTTTGGAGACTGAAGTTAATCTGTTTCTCTGCATCATTTATTGTCCTCCTTTACCCTGTTCTTCAGTAGTCAGGATCTCCATTGAACGAGCAGTTAGCTGGTATTATGTGTATTATGAATTACTCTCAGCACAGCGTGTTAGTGTGTGTGTGTGTGTGTGTGTGTGTGTGTACTGTTTTTTTAAACCCCTCAGTATGATGTCTGTACTGAAAATACCCAGGCAACAGTATCCTGTGGCCAGAAACTGCCCATATCTTACAGTCCTTTTCTGATAAAGGCAATCGCAAATAGTCAGAAACATTTTGAAAGTCATGGCAAGCTGTGGACAGGTGTGTGCTAGAGCTGGACACTGAGGCCACTGCTAACTGCACTATTCAATCAGTTAGTGCTCATTTTGGTAGACCGTTCCATCTGATCTTTGCTTATCTCACTAATGGAGAAAATATTCTGGGTGTGCTTAAGTGTAAGTGTAAAATCTATCCCTTAAGCACATTTAATAAATATGAAATCAAATAAGCAAATCAGACAAACACCACTGGATATCTAAGATCCCCGAGATGAATTTCCAAGAATACTTATTATTTTACTGACTTAATTATGTATTTGATTAACCTGTGGTAACTGGTGCTGGTGCAATGCTAGTTTGTGCTGGTGGTTGAATAAAGAGGGATTCGCTCTTATCCTGTGCCATCTTTCTTTTATTTTAACATTTAACAAGTTATTTATAGTCCAACATGAAACTATCAGCAAAAGTTTTGGTTCATACCTCCTCATTTCATGCATCTCATAGTTCTGTTTGATTAAAATGAAACAACACTGCAGCACCACTACTGTACAGTTCTGAAGGCACCATGAGGCAGACCAGTGATGAACACTAAAGTGAACAGAAGACAGAAATTTGAGAAAGCAGGTTAAAAACCTAATGGCAGCATTTTCCTGAATTTGTCTTTGAGTGGCTTCTAGTAGACACTAAAATGCCCTTGTAAAAAGTTGTTTTATGGGGGAAAATAGCTTTATGTGAAATACAATGTAAAGCAGTGTATGCCTGTGTGTCTGGCTCAGTGAAATATAGGCTCGCTCATGTTTTTTTTTTTTCTTTTCAGTGCCTGTATCTTGATATCTTTATCTCTATGTCTTTGAAATGGCTTTGAAGTTATCTGTGAGCCATTAATCATTAGTGCATAAACCTCCGCACACACACACACGCGTACATACATATAAAGGAGAGCACTGCTCCTTTATCTAAAATGATGGCACAGTTCACTGTAGTTCCCCAGGTATCATGTGACACCAAATGGACCTGCCAGTATAATTCAGAACAGCGTTTTTCACAGGCCCTTCAAACGCACTGTGATCTGGAGCTTTAGATGCATTTCATATATTCTGCACTCTTAATGGCTAGAGAATGATGCATCTTTACAACCATAATGGACTATTACTATTGATACAGGTCGAGGCCTTAAGAATGTTGCATAACAGCATATTCAAATGTATAATCATTATAGACTATATTTATGTGTGTAACCACTAGGTGACGTTAGTGCTAATGATTTGTGCTAATGATTTGCATTACATTTCGCTTTCAAAATCAAAATCAAGCATATTTAGTCAAATTAAGAATAATTGACAAGTACACTAGATTAGAATATTCAAAGTATCAAAAATCTCTAAAGGAACCATACGTAGATACATGAATATGCAGCTGTCACTTCAAATAATGCAACAATAATTCAAATAAATAATTGTGTGTGTGGGTGTGTGTGTGTGTGTGTGTGTGTGTGTAATACTAGCAAAAGAGCCGTAAATAGATGAGTACGTGAATAAGTACATATGTTAAATTTCTGTGTTATAGGGATTTGAACACCACAGTGTTATGGTGATATGTTATGACAGCAGTTAATATACTTTTTTTAGTCTAATAACCCCCCCCAACTTACTGTCTTACATGTTCCTACGTATGGGGGGGTATGAAAGTGTCCATATCTGTGTGTCCAGTGTTCGGTGACCATGCAGCATGGCACTAATAGCCCCATGCCAGATGGCTGGTTAGATAAGGCAGCCAGCCTGCTGTTGCATTTGAAAATGATTCTCATTACGTCCCGTCTGTGGCGGCTCTCTCTGCGTCTCCCCCTGCCCTTCACACTGCTGGAGGTCAGCCGTTGCACTCCAGCAGACCGCTGCACGCTGATTGTCCTTTGGAAGTTCACAGCTCCTTTCAACACAAGCAAGCTATCAAGCAACTGGAGCGCAGATTTGCTTCATAATGGAGCCAGCATTCACGGGTACGCGTCCTCCAAAGACATGCTCTCTTTTATGCTGTTGAATGGCTAAAGGTTCAAATATGGTGCTCAGCACTTGAAAGTAGAAGTAGACAGCTGCTCAGCGCCACTCTTGATTAAGTTCTTCATCCTCACACCGTCACTGTCCTTGCGATTTCATATCGATGTGGACATTGCTGCAAGTTGCCATGGGGCCTTGTCATGGGAAAAGTGTGTTTTGTGTCATATGTTTACATGGTTAAAGTTGGAAAATACATTTTTCACTTGCTAATCCACCCCTTCCTTAATGGAACCTACGCTGCAAAAACCACCTGTTTTGAATTTAGCATTTGTCGAAGTATTTGAGCGGTGTTCATTTAAGTAACTTAATCACTGGAACTGTTTGATGGTTCCAATCTTCTTTGTGTGACTATAAAAGCCCACACTGCAGTTTCACCTAAGTTAATGCAGTGTCTAAACATTAAACACCGAGAAAGCAAAATGCTTCTGTGTATTTTTTCGCTTTGTGTAGCCTTTCACAGTCACCCAGAGCCACCTGCTGCTGTGTGTGTAATCCAAGTAAATCCAGAACTGGTGTGTACTTATCAGTTTCATGGCCACTTTCGGTAATTAGCGGCAAGTTGATAAATGATCCCAACTTGTGCTTTGAAAACAATTTGTACCATTACATCTAACACAAACTAGCCTACAAATCAAATGTATTTGTTTGTATTTTGACATTTGGTTTGTCACTTATTGAAGGTAAATGGGGAAAAAATTAGGTAAACAGTTAGGGACGTAAGTTGGATCCGGTTTGTGTGGAAATGTGCAAGGCTGGTGAATCAGTCACTGCAGTAGGTGTCAGTCTGCTAGAATCACTGGAGAATGAATGTTCTTTAATGAATGCTATTTTTAAGAGGCTGTCCTGTATCTGAGTGGTGTAGAGAGGGACATGAAGTGTGTTTGAGGCCCACGGGACTCCTTGTTCTGCACAGGGAGGAGGCAGGGTCACTCATCAGTGAGGAGCCCTCTCCACACTTGACCTGTGCTGCAGGTATGAGTCTGCATCATTAGCTCTTAGTGAGCTTCAGCGCATACAAACGATTCAATGAGGCATAATAAAGGCAAAGATTGCATCAATAAATAACACATTTTCTCTTGGGCCAAACATAGCATTTTGTATTTTTGCTTGTTTGGCATATTTAGTTTTGCACAGAAACTGCTGCAGACTAGTGTAACTAACACGCTATGGAGGTTTATACATAGGTTAATTTACACATGCTTAAATTCAGCCTCAAACTGTTCTTGTTACTGGCTTGCTAGTGTTGCTTATGATATTAACAGAAGGACATTGCAGTGCTAAAACTGTAGTAGTAGTCATATTTAGGTCTGATTCTGTTTTGTACATTTTGTCTCTTTTTATTCTATCCCTTTAAGATGAGGGTCATGAGTAAGGCCTAGGCATTTGTCCAGGGTGTACGCGGTATAGACATATGAAAACTCCAAGTGTGTTGACAAGCGAAGGACATTTGGGTGACTGATGACGTAATTAATGCGGGTCGTCTTCCAGCGATGAGCAGAGAGCCCCCCGGCTCCAGGGGCATGGCTGAAGCTGTTGCCAGGCAGCCACTGCCTGTTGCTAGGCGATGGTTGCTTGGAGGGGCTAGAGGGGTAAGAGCGAGGACATGGATTTTGCATCATGTGGAAGAAGCACCTTCATGCCCTGCACTTGTGTAGCTGGAAGTCAGTGGACACTTGCAGCTGCATTAGAGCTGGCCTTAAGATTAGTGGTCAATCAGTGACTTGTGGATATTTCGGGCTGTTATTATTTTTTTAAGTATTGGTTGCCCACCACTCCATTTTTGCTATGTGATTAATGCTGTACTGGCTAGTGGGTTGGTGTACTGTTATTATTGTGCCTTCTTTGACAGACTAACTTGACAGGTGAAATGTTAAAGACGGCTCCAGCATTTATAATCTAATCTCTGTCTTCTGCATCTGTCAAAGTCAAAATCAAATGTACTATCGTTCCTCAGCTCCACAGATGCGTTGCCTGAGGAACATTTAACACAGAACAGCTACAGATCATAGTACCAACAGATGACTAATCTGAAAACAGACAAGACTAAGAACAGTAGAGACTATTGGACAGTAGGATAAAAGTGGAAGATAAAGCAGTCTGTTATAATTGTTGCACAACAGTAAATGTCATAATAACAGGAATCCTTAGTAGCAGGTAACCATGCTGAAAGTGCAGACAGTGTCATGTAGCATGGGTTTGTACTTGATCACTTCAACCATTGTTTTAGACAAAAACATTAGACCTGTTGACTGGAAACTGACTTCCAATAAAAGCTATATGGCCTCTTGCCGAATGTACAGGTGACAATTTCAAATGCATGACTGATTTGCATACAATGTGTTGTTTTGAATAAACATTTGCCGTATGTAGTTTAGAAGCTGCCCATTGCTTCCTGTTGAAAATGTACTTGGAACTCTATTCTGCTCTATTTCTGTTCAATAACAATGTGACAAAATGATTGTCCATGGTAATTTACCATATGCTACAGATGCAGCATGTTGGACATTCAGATGAGAAGCACAGCACTGTTCCTTTTATAGGGCTCTCTGACCTTCCGATTCAAATATTAGAAGAACACCTGATAATTCATTTTAAAGGTGTGAGCCAAATGGCCAGGGTCCCTGCAGGGAAGGTGAACAATTCATTTCAGCTGTAAAACTGTGGTAAATGTTTTAAAATCATCATTGCAGCAGAGAATGATCAGAAACGACTGGTTAGATATGGATGACAGCATGCTAAAGGCTAAAGCTAGCTACTGTACATCAGGTTGACCTTTTTTTCTGATGTCCACTTTGTGCTGATGTTTTCCTTAGAAAAATGGATTATTGACCTATAGCTCTGTGTCTGGGCTAACAGACAGAATTAGTCAGTACTAGTACAAATGCTGTCTGATAGCAGTGGTCTGCAAATGCTGATTAAGGGCGGTGGTCTCTTGCAGCTTTGTGATGATGTTAACAGTCAGCTCCAATGTAGTTGTGATGTATATGTGAAAGAACATTAAACATTGTGAATTGTGTCAAAACACCAAGACTGAGGGATACAATTCTGCATTCCAGAACATCATACTAAAACTATAGTAAGTTTAGTTCTAGGCCTCTCTAGAAATCCCCTTTAAGGAATGCCATTGCAAACATGACCTCATTCACACTAACAGAGCATTGTTTAAACAGTCATATTGAAGGTGACCATGTCTGATGGTGTCACCTACTGTGTGTGTGTGTGTGTGTGTGTGTGTGTGTGAAGAACTAAGTGACCAAAAAGCCTTCTCACCATGTGTGTTAATGAGTGAGATGGAGTAAATGACCTGCCACTCTACCGAGGCCATGCGTCGTGAGGGTGCGAGGTTCGTGTGTATGTCTGACTGTTCCTCTTATTAGTCCTCTTATTGTCTCGCTGTCACTCTCTTTTGTCATTTCAGTACGAAGAAGCTATATTATTGTAAGATCATCCAAATTAGATTACTTCTATCTTCTTCTCTGACTCTACATTACATCAGAATGCTCCAAATAGAATTTGCATTTGGCCCTGAATGGCTTCTCTAAAACAGGGCTTAGAAATAAGTTAAAAAGGTTAAGGGTAATTGTGTTGTGATGCAGGCCAGAAGGGCTACAGTTACAGCTACCTCCTTTAGTTACTCACAGTCAGCTCTCAAGATGCGTACAAGACTTGATGTTAGTCCAAATAAACTTGGGAGTTTGAAGGAAAGACAAATAATAAGGTAGTAAAAAATGGAAGCAAAAACGTGGTAACTGCCAACAGTGATTTTGAAGAAGTGTATCTCTTCTCCATCAAATGCAATGTCCTGCTCAGTTGCCTCAGTTGAACTATGCATTTTTCGTTCATCAATAACAAGTTGTTGCGAGAAGCCAGTTACTCAGATCTCTCCGGAGAACATGTGCAGTATCATACTGAAATATATTCAGAGTGTGCTGATTCAGAACCTTGCAGTGAACCGTATCTCAGAATTGTCTGAAACTGTAAACTGTGGCAGCACGGGGGGTTATCTAATGAATATTCTGCTTCACTGTGTCTATGGGCAAGTTAGCTAGAGGCCTTGTTTTAAAATGTATCTTGTGCATTCGGAACAGCTGAGACACATTTCCATTTACCACTGTGTCTATCATCCATTGGCAAGGTGTCAGGGTGACCACTCCACATCTCTTCCACTAGGAGTTTTAATCCCACACCATCAGTGCAAAAATCATTGCTGAACAGCAGAATTCTCACAATTACAACACGCTCTAATACTGTACAGCGGTAGTTTTGGTTGAAAAAAAAAAGTTAAACCTGCAGCATTCCTTCTTTATTTTCAACAGTCAGTTGTATAGATGCACATATACTATATGGACAAAAGTATTGGGATGCCTGATCATTAGACCAAAAGGGACTTTATTGACATTGCATTAAAACACAACTTCCACGCTTCTTGGAAGGCTATTTGCAAGAAGTTCGAGTGTTTCTGTGGGAATTTGTGCCCATTTATTCCTTAGAGCTTTTATGAGGCCCTGATGTTGGCCGAGAAGGCCTGGCTTTCAATCTCAAAGATGTTTAGGCAGGTTGAGTTCACGGCTCTGTGCGGGCCAGTCATGTTCTTCCATACTCAACCATGCACTGTCATGTGAGGGGGGTGGGGTGTCATGAGACCAGAACCACCCCCAGAACGCCATTATATTAATTCATCATTAGTCTTGGGTAGCACACGTCACTCTGCAGGTGCTAGTGTCACAAGGAATAGATTAGTGAGTGGGTTTGTGGTTTGGTGTTCGTTTGTGTGTGTATGTGTGTGATTGGTTTGATCATTAATTGAATGAAAAAAAGAATCTGTTTAATTCTGATTTTAAGTTTTGAATGAATTTGTGCCCATTCATTCTTTAGAGCTTTTATGAGGCACTGATGTTGGACGAGAAGGCCTGGCTTTCAGTCTCAAAGATGTTTAGGCAGGTTGAGTTCATGGCTCTGTGTGGGCCAGTCATGTTCTTCCATACCCAAACATGCAATATCATGGTTCTTCCCCAAACTGTGTCAACAAAATTTGAAGCGTGGTATATACAATTGTTTAGGTAGAGCTTCACTGGAAGTAAAGGGGCTAGTCCAAACACTGAAAACCCATGTCCCAATACTTTAGTCCATATAGTGTCATTGTCAGCAGAATTCAGCACCTCTCTTTCCACAGGGCAAAACAAGAGACAATCAGGCAACGCTTTGTCCAACATGGGCAAGTTACCCAGCCCCTTCCAGACTTACTATTGCTGTCTTTGGCTTTACAATACGCCAGATCAAATGTTTTGATTTTGCTCTGCTTTTTTAGAGCATTGATATACTGCCATGTAACAAAGAAGAATGATTTGATTTTATTAAATTTTTCCATCAGGATTTAGTTAGCGGAAATTGGTCTTCCCCTTCTCATCCACTGCCAGAACCCAAAAAACAGTCTGGAAGTCTTACCAAAGCATTTTTTTGCTTCACCAGTGGTGCAATAGCAGTGACACAGCTAAGTATTATTAGACTTACATATTTGAGATAAATCATCAGACATGTAATGGCCTCAATATTTTAGTGTCCTTTTTTTCCCCCATAATTTAATGCGGTCCCACATGTGTGATTTTAGGCGTCTTTGCTTTTGGTGCTTTTTGTTGGCCCTGAAACCATACAGTAACAGTCACTGCCGTTTTTCACTTTAAAGGACTTTGCTGGTGAAATGTGTTGTAGTTTAGGCTTCACATTTTGTGTTGAAATTATAATTTTTTTCCAGTGCCTCCATGTGAAACTCCTTTAGCTTTGCTGTAAAAGCATTCCAGCCTGCTCCTTATGAAACAGATCAGCACTGCATAAAGTTGACATCAAGGCAAAACAGCTTACTTTTAAGATTAAAGATAAAACTGTAAGACATTTAAATATTTAACTTACTGTGTTATTCCATTTGATGGCTTTGATGAATAAAAAGATGAATCCCTTTATCAGTAGGTGTGTTTTTTCTGTGTGGGTGATCTATGTTTTGGTGGTCTCGGAGTGGTCTCTGAGTGTGTGCTTGGTAAAAATCTGTCAACGTTTGGTGTCACTGTCAGTGAAGAGGTCCTTTGCCAATTCATATTTTGCTATTGTGCTAAATTTCTAATTTCCTCTCTCTCTCTCTTTCTCTCTCTCTCTCTCTCTCTCTCTCTCTCTCACCCCCCCCCTCCCACCCACCCCTCCACCCTCATCTCTGTTTCTCTATCTCTCAATGTTTGAGGCTGTTTGCCAGCAGAGGTTGAGAGGAGGATGTAGGCAATTCATGGATAATAATCAAATGAGACACACTCTTTTCAGTGGCATCAGTGTGAGACTAGACAGATGCCACTTGCTCTGTGCCCATAGATGGAGCTGAAAGCAGGCGTAGGATTATCAGCGCCTTATATTTAATCTCAGCCGTTATGAACAGCAGGAGCCAAGCGCAGCCAAGACCTCTGCATGCTAGTTTTAAAATAAGGACGACTCCACTCCCGCCCATTACCTTTCACTGTACAGGTAGCAGAACTGACATGCTGTTGTTATGTCGTGTTGATTCACTTATCTACCATCTCCACTATTATCTGAACCCCTTTGAAAGCTTTAACACTGTTTTATTTCTTTATAAATAGGCCACTCAGTCTTGAGGTGAGCAATATAGCCAACAGCTCCACTTTTATTACTGCAGTTCCAGTATCAGCTTTAATGCTGCTGTATTTCAGGAAACATCATTCCTGAAGGGCATGTGTGTGTGAGGGGGGGTGGGGTGTCGTGAGACCAGAACCAGCCCCAGAACAGCATTATACAACCCCCCAGAACACCATTATATTAATGTATCATTAGTCTTGGACAGCAAACTTCACTCTGCAGGTGCTAGTGTCACAAGGAATAGATTAATGAGTGGGTTGGGGTTCATTTGTGTGTGTATATGTGTGATTGGTTTGATCATTAATTGAATTAAAATAATCTGTTTAATTCTGATTTAAAGTGAAGGCTGATGGCTAATTCAGGTTTTAGAAATTGTAATTGTATTAATTAGAACAATAAGTGTCCACCACTGTGCAGTGTTTTAAAGAGTTTTTAAATGTCCAGGACTGTCAGGAATACTAGATTAAATTTGAAGACATCATCAGAAAAATGTATTAATTATGTTCCCGAGGAATTGGCTCAGTGGTTACTTTGCAAGTAATCCCCAAACATTAATTGGTGTTATGCTCCATAATGCCTTAAAAAGGCATATTTTTTATAGTGTAAACCCTAAATATGCCCCCAAATAAGCTCCCATGATGCTGATTGGATATGCAGCTAATCAACATCATGGAGACATAAATAGTGTCGGATTGGCTACTTTCAAACCTCCCACATACAGAGGTCTTTCACCATCCCAAGACACTCTAGACAGTACGCAAAAACGTATACAGTTATATTTTATATGGAAAGTAGCTGCATTTCCATTCATATTTGTTACAAAATTTGTGAATTATATTTTTCTTGATATTTTAGCACTAAAATGCATGAAAAATCACAAATGCATGAAAAAAGTACAAAAAAATATATCTGCGGTTTCCACACATTTGCATGGGTTTCAGTGAACAATTATTAGTTTAGTTATAAGAAAATGTATGAATGACTGAAGCCGCTAATTCTGAATCGTGTATTATTGCGGGTTTACTGTATATAGAATTCATCCATCTGCAGTCGTGCAGTGCTGCCTTGCTCTGCTTCTTTTTGGCGAACCTGCTGACCCTTTTATAAAATGTATACAGTCACTTTATTCATAACAGTGTACGATACCTCAATTGCCAAACTGGCACAACTTGCACTGTCCTCTCTCTGTCTTTCTCTGCCTCTCTCACGCTCTCTCTCTTAGAGAGAGAGGCAGACTGATACCCCGATACAATCAGATGAATGATCACTGTTCGGCATTTTCCACAGAGAGTGAGAGTGTGCCGCAGAGTGTTAGTGTGCGTTTGTGTGTGTGTTTTCTCCCCTGTGACCTTGTTTAGTTCTCATGTGAGTGTGGGACAGGTCCAGTACTTTTGTCACAGCTGTGCGCCATCAATCCATCGATCGCTAACACTGCATGGCCTCTATGAACACAAATACATGCACACACACACACACACACACACACACACACACACACACACACACACACACACACACACACACACACACA